>JAQZBX010059262.1:0-17558 GCA_029593785.1 Cabassous unicinctus | reverse complement strand
GCTGGGAAAACTGGATACCCATATCTCAAAGAAAGAAAAGGATCCCTATCTCACATCTCTATCTCACATCTCATTAACTTAAATTAACTCAAAATAGATCAAGAACCTAAATGTAAAAATCTACAACCATAAAACTCCTAGAAGAAAATGTAGGGAAACAACTTTAAGATCTTGATGTAGGTGGTGATTTCTTGGCCCTTACACCCAAAATACAAGCAAAGAAAGAAAAAAGAAATGAATAGAACTTGGGACTTCTTCAAAATGAAACACTTCTGTGTTTCATATAATTTTTTAAGAAGGTAAAAATGCAGACTATTCAATGAGAGAAAATCTTCAGTAACCACCCAACCAAGGGTTTTATTTCCTTGTTATATAAAGAGATCACATAACTCAATGACAGAGAGCCAAAGAACCTAATTTTAAAAAGGGCAAAAGACTTGAATAGACATTTTTTTTTTCAAAGAGGAAATATAAACGGCCAAAATAGCTCATGAAAAAATGTTCAGCATTACTAGCTATTAAGGAAATGCCGATCAAAACTACAATGAGATAACATTTCATGACTTAAAAATGGCAATTAAAAAAATAAAAACAGAAAACTATGGGTGCTGGAAAGGATGTGGAGAAATTTGAACATTCCTTCACTGTTGGTGGGAATGCAAATGGTGTTGCCTCTGCAGAGGATGATGTGATGGTCCCTCAGGAGGCTAAATATAAAACTGCCCCATGGTTCAGCAGTCCTACTACTAGGAATATATACAGAAGGTCTGAAAACAAGGATGCTAACAGATATTTGCACACTAATGTTCATAGTAGTATTACTGACAATTGCTAAAAGATGGTGTATTAGTCAGCCAAAGGAGTGCTGACACAAAATACCAGAAGGTGATTGGTCTTTATAAAGGGTATTTATTTGGGGTAGAAGTCCACAGATACCAGGCCATAAAGCGTAAGTTTCTTCCCTCACCAAATTCCATTGCCACGTGTTGGAGGAAGACAGCTGCCTACATTTGCCAGGGTTCAGGCTTCTTGGGTTCCTCTCTTTCTAGGGCTGTGTTTTCTCTCTGGGCTTAGTTCCTCTGGTTTCTCCACAAGGTCAGCTGTAGGCTATGAGGCTCTCTAGGCTTTGCTTCTCTCCACAAAGCCAGCTGTGAACTGTGAGGAGAAGGGCTCATCTCTATCCTAGGGCCTTCTTTTTTACCTCACATCCAAGCTCCTCCATCTGGTCGCCTCTCCGGGCTCCAGCATCAAAACTCCAACATCAGAACTGCTGCCTCTGTCCGTTGCCTTGCCTGGGATTGTAGTTGAAAGACATAGTCTAGGGAGGTTAATGTTAATTGAAAGACAGAATGAGGATAATCTAGGGGTTGTATAACAGCGATTTTGGTGGTAGTTGAGGATTGTGGTTACTACCACAAATACAAGAATGTTCTTCAACTACAAGATGTTAAAAATATGGTGATAAAAAGGAAAAATACAACTAATTTATAGACTATAGTTACCAGTAATAATATTTTTGTAGAAATGGTAAAGAAGTACTAATATGTGAAAGGTAAAAAAAAAATGCGTTTAGTTTTATGAAATATGAATATGATTAACCTTTTTTTTTTCAATTTCTTCATTAAGAAGGAGATGTTGGTCATGACATTTAACCAATCACTAATCATTTATGTATCTTTCTTTTTTTAATGGGCTAAAAATTGTTTATTCCAAAGGCTATGGCAGGAAAAACTAAAATTTGTCTTTTCCATCTCTGGGCGTATAAATGAACCTTCAACAATTATGAAGCACAAAACCCAGTGTCCACATATTCTCCTTCCGTCTAGCTGGTCAGAAAATATCTAATTATTAAAATCTTCAGTAACATAAGCCCACTGTCCAAGAGACTCACGTAATGGAACTCCTTTTCATTCTGGCATCGCAGTCAGCACAGTGCTTGTCCTCCTCCCTCAGCAGCTTGGACAGAATGAGCTGGTGTTGTTCCTTCAGCTTCTGAGCCTTCTCCTGGCAGGAGCGCGTCACCATCTCCGCGGCAGGACGAGAAGCCCGGGACAACTAAGGGGCGCCTGACTGAGGACGGGGCCAGGCAGAGTGAAAGCACCTGGCGCCACCGGGGCTGCGGGAGGACTCAGCACAAGAAGCTAGGGCGACGGCGGCGGCGACTGCGGCTGGAACAGGAGGACAGGCGGCGGCGGTGGTGGCAGCAACCTTGTGTCCCGCCTCCTCGCCCCGCCGGCACCCTATGAACGGCAGGAGCTGGAGGGAGCAGGGGCAGCCATTTATGTATCTTTCTTCACACTGGAAAAACAATTGAGTTTGTTTTTAGAATTAAATAAGATAAATGTGATGGAACAGAATTTTTTAGGTTAATGCTTCCACAAATTCTTAAGCTGTCTTTTGTCTATTATTTTATTTTTTGCAGTTGCGATTAAAGTTAGGAAAAAATCAGTGAGGGAGTGGATATAGCTCAAGTGATTGAGCTCCTGCTTCCCCTGAAGGCAGTCCTGGGTTCAATCTCCGGTACCTCTCAAAAAAAAAAAAAATTCAATGGTGAAGGGGTGACGTCATCAACACAGCGACAGAAGCCATGTCCTGAAAAATCGTCCCCTGATACACTGGATAAAGTTAGAGGACTCTACAAATGCTGAATTGAAGAAAGAGAAATATCAGGTAGGAAACTTCTATCCAGGACGTACAGGCTCTCTTCCTTTCCGTCTCAATGGGTCCCCTACAAAGCTTGGGAGTTTTCCAGCAGCAGCAAGCAGCCTGGATCCCTCTCACTGGGGAAACTGTGAGTAGCAGAGTGATAAAAGGCACAACTGCCTACATCATAGTATACTGCCAAGCCCAGGACACAGGATTTGACTCAAATGAAATAAACATGATCAAATCAGGGCCTTGAGGATGGCTTTACCTGTTTAAACGATGTGGTCTATTTAATTATTTCATGCAATTGTGTCTCAACTACCCCAGAAGTGTGTACCCAGGTACAACAGGTGATGTTGGCATTGGCAAAAATGCCTTCTTGTTTCAGCAAATAAGTGACGAGTTTGGCAATGCTATTGTCTAAAACAAGTTTAATAAGACTAATGACTTGCTGTGCAGCTATAGCTCTAGGAGTACATTCAGTAATTTCTCTTATTGTGATTGATAAATATCTAATCCTGTTTTCATTTGTGTTAACCCCAAGCCAAGGTAGCAGCAATCCGCCAAAAGAGGCAAACCCAGAATCATTAATTCCCTGGGTAAATCCTGTTTTGCCTGCAACTGTAGATTGAGGGGAGTATTCCAGTGAGAAGTTTCAGATTTATTTTAAATTCCTAAGGAACTGTGAGGAGACCAAGTGCACATTGCCCAGACATTTATCAGCTATTAATGTAATTTACTGCCCAGGCAAATATTTGATAAAATTTCTGCAATAAAAGTATTGTCTGACAGAACAATATATCTACAGTCAAGGTGATATTGTTTATAAATTCAATGCTAGGAATACTATCATTTGTCCTTAGCATCCAAGTGTCTGTGTTATTGAGAGTTCAAGTGAAGCGCTGACTAAACCTGAAAGTGGACATGCCTTGTTAAGATAACTTGTAGTTTGGAGAAGCATGTGGACTAATATAGTAAGTTTTCCAAACTCTTCTATGAGATCTTTATAAGTCTCTCAATGAGTTGTATTTATAGTGTGGTTGATATTCAGCAAAAGCAGGTTCTTTCCTTCCAATACATTTTAAAGACCATTTCCTGAGATACTGTGGTTCCAAGTGAGAAAGTTTATTTGCTAAGATAGCAAAGAGATCATTGGTCTAGCAATGGCTCAAAAACCTGCCTCCCTGATTGTGAGGGGTTTAGGGTTTTTATGGATTCAAACAGAGGAAGATAGAATGGTTAAAATCAAAATAGTAAATATATACAAGCTAATTTTCAAATAACCATAAACAAATGTAAGGTTAGTCTGGAATAAACACCACAATAGTAAGACTACACAAGAGTGAGACTCATTTTGAAATAACCATAAACAAAGGTAAAGTCAGACTGGAAGAACCATCACAATAGTAAGTATACACAAAGGTGAGTCTTGTTTGCAACAACCATAAAGAAGGATGAATTTGATCTAGCCAGTATCAGTAATTTCAGGTAACTTTGGGCTATTTTATAATATACTGGTAAAATAAGGAAAAAATCATCTATATAATGATTCAGTAATCATAAACTTTTGTTAATTCTTAATTTTTGGTTACAAGGTTACAGATCCAAGAAACCATAAATCAGAGTAAAGAAGAGTAAAGAATACTTGGATCTAGTATTCATATTTTATATGAAACAAATGGTGAGGTCTAATCCAAAGAAACAGAAGTATTTGTGACAAGAAAGAACTTTGTTTTGGATAGAGCTATGTGGTCCCTTGCAAAGTGCATAGATCAGGGTTTATGGTGACAATTCCAACAGTTTTTAAGGTTACCTTACTTTGAAATGTCCTTGGAGAAGCAGACAATGACATTGTCATCCCAGGCCACTACAAGGACAATGCGTAGGGAAATATAAAGATTTTATGCATTGTAAGTATTAGTAAAGTAGAGTCTATATGAGGACTTATTTATGTTAGGTCTTGATCTTTCACCTTGGGAATAAGTAGTCTACTTTGTGACATTTTCTTCTTCCCTTCCTGGCTCATTTGATTTTTAAGTCTCCATAATTAGTCCAGGAGTCTCGTGGAATTTTTTTTAGTTGAGAAATGTAGACCCATGGATCAACACCCTGTAATTAAGTTGCATTATCAGAAGTTAGGAGTACTTGGCTGGGTTCCTTTTAATGAGGATCTAGGGCTGTCTTTTGTCTGTGTCATTTCCAGTAGACCCATTATCCTGGTGAGAGATTATGATTAATAGAGTGTCTTTCATGTGGGACAGGAAAGGTATCCTTTACTTTTTGAAGATAATCTTTGGCATAATGCATTAAGGATTTGCAAATTGGGTCATGTCATAGTGTGACAATAAGTGATCAGTTCTTAATTTATTCTCAGAGATAGGTCTGCTAGGAACAATTTCATATGGGGAGAATTTGAGCTTCCTAAATGGAATACTATATATAAACAGAGGGCCAAAGGTAAAATATTGGGCCAGGAAAGGGGAGGTTCTTCAGTTGTTTTAGATAGTATTAATTTAAGTATATAATTACAGCTGTTTTACTAGTGGCTATTTTTGCATGAAAAATATGCAAGTGCATTTTTAAAGATATTCAGACTCAGCCCTTTTTGTGTAAGCCTGTATCCTAATGATGACAACATTAATGGGAAGAAATTGGTAGAAAGGATAAAATTTACTGGTCTGCAATTTGCAACTGGCATACCAGAAGAAGTGAGGAACTCTCTTTGATTCCATGGCATGCTGAGATCACTATATATCCGGGGTTCTCAACAAGGGGAAAGATTTCAGGTGGTCTGTGAGCTTGAATTGACAATTTTAATTTAAAGAAATGCTGATGTTATTGTCATAAAACTATCTGCTGCTACCTTCTGAGTATGGGTCCATGGTTTTCACCTGACTAGCAAAAGGGTCCATGGGAAAATAACCCCTGTTATAGAGGTAAACAGAATTTCCTTCTGATAGAAAGCTGGGTTGGGTAAGATCACAGAGTTCATCCCTTTTGGTGGAAGAAAATTGTGGATGGCTACCTTATTCAATCAGTATGTGGTATAGCCTGTTTGGAATGTACCATTAACAAATCTAGCATAAGAAGCATTAACAAATAGAATTACATATGGGTTGATCATAAGTACAAGTATGGAGTCATTAATTTTGAACCAGTTTACAGTCATGGGGTATCCCCTCATTGGATAAACGGAGAAGAGTAGCAGGGTAAATGAAATTGCATCATTTTAGGTGAAGGTTAAGAGGTGAAGTAGAAGGATCACATAAGTCAGTTTTCTGGAGGAAAAATGTTAGGCCTGCTCAGAGTTAAGTCTGCTGAGGCTATAATTAATTTGGCAGTTTCTGCTGAGTCTTTAACACAATTTGGGTAAGAATAGACAGGTGCATGAAGATGGAGACTGTAATATGCAATATATTTGGAGTTTCTTCTGTGTTCTTGAATTAACAATCCTAAGACTTGGCTATATAACCATTTACTCCAATTATTTCCTGTTAACAAGGAGAATAGATCCAGATTGAATCTATGAAAATATTTATAGTACCATAAATTTAAGAATATTCAGTAAGAGTCAAATTCTGGAGGGGTCAGGCAAGGAGATAAAGGTGAATATTTTATGAATTATAGATAGCTTAATTCAGTAAGGGATCCCTTGTGTCTAGAAAATATAACAAAAATACTAGCAATAATCCAAAGAAAACTATGATCATTCTTTATCAGTTCATTTAGCCCTAATTAATTACTTGAATATTTTTAATCTGTGTTTCATTAGCTCTTCTGTGATCAATCTCAAGAACCTATCAGCTTTTTCATTAAAATTCTGGAGATCTTGATTCAGTACAGTGGTATGCTCTCAAAGTTATTTAAGGAATGTCATTAGAAGCTGGTGCCTCAGAGACCATGGCATAGTCCTTCCCATAGGTCTCTGAGAGAGCCCTTTATATTGAAGATGAAGCACACTGGCCTGTAGCTGGTTGAAAGTGTTTTCAGGGAAGCATCAGAATAAACAGTATCAGTAGATGACAGAAAACTTAAAATATCCATGGCTAATTTTGTGGGTAGAATTGCCACCTTAACCATATTAAATCTGCCATTCCATTAAATGGGATGTCTTTCTGTTTATTTAGGTCCTCTTTAATTTCTTTCAGCAATATTTTATGGATATACAAATCTTGCATACCTTTGTTAAATTTATTCATAACAATTTTTTTTTTATTTTTGATGCCTCTGAAAATTAATTTTTTCTTAATTTTCTTTTTGGATTCTCACCATTTGCCTAAATACAACTGACTTATGCATGTTAATCTTTTAACTTGCAACTTTGCTGCATTTATTTATTAGCTCTAATAGGGTGTGTGTGCACGAGTGTAAGTAGACATGGTGTTTGTATGGCTGCTATAGGATTTTTCTACATGTAAGATTATGTCATCTCAGAATAGAGATAATTTTACTTCTTGTCCTAAAATATATTTTTATTATAGAGTTGTGAAATTTCAAAACAATCATGAACATGTGTGGAATTCCCATACAACAACCAGCCATCAACACACTATATTGTTGTGGAACATTTGTTACAAAATTATGAGATAATGGGATGAGACTATTACTACTAACTGTGGTCTATAGTATTCATTTTGTATATTTTTCCATCCCCCCCATTATGAACACAGTACATCTTTGCATTGATACAAGAATATTACAGTTTCAATGTTAACAATAGTCCATAGGTTACATTAATTGTATTTTTTCTGTGCTTCTCCACATTCTTACCACTTTGAATAGTGATGTACATTTGCTGTATTTCATGGAATGACATTTCATGTTTGTACTATTAACCACAGTTCTCATCCACCTCTGGGTTCAGTATGTTATTCAGTCCCTAGATTATTCTAGAGCTTTCTTTCAATTCACATTTATATTCTGAGAAAACGTTTTTCAGCCTCAATCCCATTTATAGACCAGCTGCATTAGTTCTACTCACTATGTGTTACCATCAACTCCATTTCCACACATTTACAGTCAAGTTCATTAAAACTTCCACATACATTCAGCATCAGTCCACCTTCTCAGCCTTCCTCTTATCTACTAATAATCTTTACTCTCGGTTTTAACTTCAAGCATTTATTCTTCATATTTAGTTCATATTAGTGAGACCATGCAATATTTGTCCTTTTGTCTCTGGCTTATTTCACTTAAAATAATGTCCTGAGGTTCATCCATGTTATCATATGTGTCCCAATTTCATTTTTTCTGAAAGCAGCATAGAATTCCATCATATCTATATATCACATTTTGTTTCTCCATTCATTGGTTGATGGACACGTGGGTTGCTTCCATTTTTTGGCAACTATAAACATTGTTGTGCTAATGTCTGTTTGCCTCACAGTTTTCAGTTCTTCTGAGTATATTCCTAGAAGTGGGAATGTTGGATCATATGGTACATGTATATTTGGCTTCCTGAGGAACTGCAAAAGTGTCTTTCACAGAGGCTGCACCATTTTACAATCCCACCAACAATAAAGGAATGTTCCTTTTTCTCCACATCCTCTCCAGCACATTATCTGCTTTTTAATAATGGCCATTCTATGCTGTTTGAGATGATATCTGATTGTCATTTTGTTTTGTTTTTCCCTAATAACTATTTATAGTGAACATTTTTTCATGTGCTTTTTGGTCACTTGTATTTCCTCTTTGGAGACATGTCTATTTAAGTCTTTTGCCCATTTCTTGTTGGATTGCTTACTCTATTGTTGAGTTGCATCATCTCTTTAACTAGAATGGAAATCAAACCCTTATGTGGTTTCCAAATATTTTTTCCCATTGAGTGGGCTGCCTTTTTACTTTCTTGGCAAAGTCCTTTGAATCACAAAAATGTTTTTAAGTTTGAGGAAGTCCCCTTTATCCCATTTTCTTTCATTGCTCATGATTTCAGTGTAAGGGTAAAGAATCCACCTTATATCATCAGGTCTTGAAGATGTTTTCCTACATTTTATTGTAGAAGCTTTATGGTTCTAGCTTTTATATTTAGGTCTTTGATCCATTTTCGGTTAGTTTTTGTATAAAGTTTGAGATAGGGGACCTCTTTCTTTCTTTTGGCTATGGATATCCAGTTAACCCAGCACCATTTGTTGAATAGATTATTCTGCCCCTACTGGGTTGCATTTTTGTTCGATAATGATTTCCTGGAAGTAGCCATTTAAATATTTAAGTTTAAACAATCCTTTTACAAACTCCTTATAACTATTCATAACCACATAGACTATAGTTATTTCATCTTAAGACAAATTTCACCCTCGCAGAACACATTCCTTTACTTAATGCGACCTCCTACAATACCTTCTATAAGTTTGTCTCACATACTTCCATTCTGCTTTTATGAAAACCAGCCAAATTTTCCTAGGACAAAACACACTCCCTGAAACAAACTTACCAAATTTTAGTTAGCACTTCCACAAAACTTTCACTTCTTTCAATATCCATTTAAGTCTCACATTCCTCATTCCATTCTGTGAAGAAAAATAAGCTATTCATTCCAATTTAGGCAAAAACAATTTTTTTTATGAAGAGGTTTGTAGTAACTTCATTAGTTAAAACTTACAATTTTCATCATTTTAAAGATTTAACACAAATAATCTTAAGTTATCTTATTAGAATCCATACTTATTTATTAATATAAGCACTTGTTTAAATTTTTGGCCATTTGAATAGAGCTCTTTCAACAATTTTCATTTGTCAATTTAATATTACCATCCAGAGGTATCAGAATATACACTGAACAAAAAGTGTTATGACACACCAACAAAAACATCAAGCTTATTAATTTCACCTATTATTCTTACTCCTTCGGTATGGCTGTCTCCAAGGCCTCCATCTTTTCACATCTCTGATTTTACTGCTTTTAAGATTTCTTCTGGAATCTGTCTGCTTGTAATATGCAAGCTCATGTTTGGAAACACTTTTATTAGTAATCAGCAACCAGTTAGGGATATTTGAGCAGTACAAATGCAGTTAAGCTCTACTTTAGGATTTTAGACAGACCTTTAACACATATATTTTGGATTACCATTCTTTAGGAGTACACTTAGGCTTGAAGTTCAGGAGTAAGCTATTGATTCAAAACTAAAGTTCCTTGGTTACACCTTGATAAGAATTCTGATCAAAATAAAATGTGACTAAAACTTAAAACATTGTCAAAGTAACATCCCATTCAAACTTTTTTACAGTTTACACAAGTATTATGAGCTTTCAGGTTTGGACTACATTTTTAATTGCAGGCTTACAAAAGCTGCTAGCATTTTTCCAGCATTGTTCTCTTACTTTCATAAATTTGTCCAGTTCAAAAGTTACTAAATTTTAACAGCACTAATTTTATCAATTTGGCTACACAGGCCCAATTAGAGTTAGCATGGAAACAAAACAGAGAACATTAATATTGCTAAGTTTTTCTACTCTTCCAGCCATTTAATGCTATCAGCCCCCACTAGCCCATAGCCACATCATTCAGGCAGCAGGGGGCTTGTAGCATTGCTGCTGGAATATTTTCCTTATCTTAGATAAATCTTTAGGGGAATGTTTTCTTATAAGCATGATTTCACTGACAACTGCCTTATTTAACACTTCTGCTTGTGTGGGAAGTTGTATCTGTGATTTAGCCTTCCTTTGCACAAGCAGTTTAACATGATTTAAAGATTCCTGAATAGTTTCTACATCTGAGTCACTCTCTCTAGCTTTAGTTGCTCAGAGGGACCAGTCACTAAGGAAGAGGTGGAAGTCTGCAAATCCCTTTCTAGTTGTAATTCTTCTTTCCTTTAACCTGCGCATATTGACAGGCCTTTGTCTGCACCTGTTCTTGTGCTTCCTTTGATTTCTTAATTAAATTCTCCCTCAGATCCACCTGTGTCAGTCAGAGATCCTGCTCCAACTCTTAAGTTTTCCTCCACTCACCTTGCTGTTGTTTTGGCTGCTAACAGCTTGTTAGTAATATCATGCAAGTTAAGGAGGAAGGGCCATGCAATGACTGCAGCCACTGCACATTACTCTTTCTTAATAAAAGTTCCCTTTACTCTTTTCTCTAACTGCACTAATCCAGTGGGAGTTTATGGGCCATCCCCCAAACTCCGTCATGGGTCCTTAATCATCTCTCAGCTGGGCAAGCTTGTGCCACATAGAAGTGCATGACCGCCCCGGGATCCTACCTGCATCAGACTCCCCCATGTATCTGGAATGGCTGGCATGCTTTCAACCACCTTATCCCTGGTGGGATTCTCTGGAACATCCTTCCAGCTATGCCAATTATAATGAAGGAGGGTCAAGCCTGGGAATGCCAAACAAATACTTTTGATATTCCAAAGAATCCAAACAGAAGATTTAAGGCTAGCAGCAGCCATGACACTTTATTTCCTCAAATGTCCTAATGAATGCTGTTGGGCAGTGACCATACCCATACAGTGGGGAAACAAAGCTTATATAAGGCACCACAGCACAAAGAGGGGGCTAGCTAACACATAGCTTATGGAATGATTAACAGTGAGTGCTTATCTATGGGGGTTCCCAGAACAGTAAATCAAGGGTTTGAGCAATTAACATTCTTTTGTAGCAGACTTGTGCTCTTGGTGCCAGTCTCTATCCTACTGAGGGGGAATGGGCCATTGGCCAAGATGGCCCTGCCCCTCCCAGGCCTTCTGCAGGCAGTTCAAGGAAGGGACATTCCTTCTATTTACCCTAAATTTTCATTTTGGACTGTACACTTTTATAGGTTTTGATGAAATTTAAAATGGCCTGTACCCATTATTGGAAGATTATGCAGAACAATTCTAATACCCTAAAAAAGCCCCATGTTCCATCTATTTTATTCTTCCCTCCTCCTCTCATCAGAACCTATGTTAACCACTAAGTTTCAGTTATTGAAGAACAAGAATCATAGTTACTTGAAATAATATTGACAACTTGACATATTGGTCTGTTTTCCTTTATTAGGTACTGCTTCTTTTCTGGAGGGATTGTTGACCCTCTAATTTAGAATATAGCAGGACTTCTCAGGATGGGAGTTTAATATTTTCTTGTTTATTGTGTGGGTCTCCACCCACTGATATTACACACTATGAAAAGATGAACACTAACATATTCTATAGAATCCTGCCCCAGATGCATCCTGTCCCATATACCTTCCACATCCAACACCCTACACCAGTAATCCTCTCCTGTCATATTTGCCAATAGAACATTCCCAACATTATAGTTTTAACCACAGTCCTGCAAAACTCCAGAGTTCACCTGCTCCTTCCCCCAGCCTTCTCTTCAGTTCCATGGATAGTTTTCCCTTTAAGATCTGAAACAAGACAAGGATGCCCATAGTTACCTCCCTTATCTAGCATTGTGTTAGAAGTACTATTTGCAGATGACTGACCCTATGCATAGAAAGCCCTGAGAAATCTACAACAAAGCTCCTAGGGCTCATAAATGAGTTCAGTAAAGTGCCAACATAAGAGATGAACATTAAAAAATGAGTAGCATTTCTGTACACCAATAATGAGCAATCTGAGGAAGAAATCAAGAAAAAAAATCCCATTTACAATAGGAAATGAAAGAATCAAATTCCTAGGAATAAAGTTACCTATAGATGTAAAGGACTTGTACACTGAAAGTATACAACACTGCTAAAGGAAATTAAAAAAACTAAATAAATGGAAGAATATTTCCTGTTCATGGATAAGACTAAACATCATTAAGATGTCTATCCTACCAAAACTGATTTACAGATTTAATGCATTTTGTACTGAATTGGAAAATATTTGGGAACCATCTATCCAATAGGAGCCTAATATCCAACATATATAAAGAAATCCTACATCTCAAAAATAAAAAGACAAAAAAAAAAAATTTAAAAAATGGGCAAGAGATTTAAGTAGACACTTCTCCAAAGAAGAAATACAAATTGCTAAAAAGCACATGAAAAGATGCTCAACATCATTAACTATAAAGGAAAAGCAAAACTAAACTACAATGAGATATCATCTTATACCCATTAGACTTGTAGCTATTAAAAAATAAAAGACTACCAGTGTTGGAGAGGATGTGGAAGTAAGGGAACACTTATCCATTGCTAGTGGGAATGTAGAATGGTCCAGCCATTGTGGAAGAGGGTTGGTGGCTCCTCAAGAATTTAACTATAAAACTGCCATATGATCCAGCAATCCCACTCCTGGGTATATACCCAGAAGAATTGAAAGCAGGGACATGAACAGATATATGCACACCAATGTTCATAGCAACATTATTCATTATTGCCAAAAGTTGTAAGCAACCTAAATGTCCATCAATTCATGAGTGGATAAGCAAACTGTAGTATGTACGTACAATGGAATGTTACTCAGCTGTAAGAAGGAATGCAGTATTAACACAAGGGATAACATGGATGAATCTTGAAGTCCTTATGTTGAGTGAAGAAAGCCAGGCACTGAGGGACAAATGTTACATGAGCTCACTTATATTAATTAATCAAATTGAGCAGACTCATAGAGTTAGAATCTGGAAGATCGGTTTACAGGAATCAAAAAGGGAGTAGAAGTTGGTGAGTCATTGCTCGCATGAGAAAATCTATGACAAGGTGGAAGGGTGTGTTTGGCCAGTGGAGAGGTGTGAGAATGGTGCAGTGCTGTGATGGGTTTCGTGGTGCTGGTCCCTGAGAAAGAGTAAAGTGGGCTTTGGGTTAGAGTATCCAAGGAAGGTGGAAGTGTGTAGTTCTGAAGTGGATGGACATGACAGTGATGCAGCAATTTGATTGTATTCAACAGTGCTGCTCTGTGAGGGGTAGGGTGTGAGGTTGGGTTGGACCATGTGATATTTCTTCTTCAATTTAGCAATGTGGTTTATTCCACTAATAGATTTTCTTGTGTTGAAACACCCTTGCTTAATTGGTATAAAACCCAGTTGATTGTGTTGTATAATTCTTTTAATGTGCTTTTGGATTCTCTTTGCATGTATTTTGTTGAGGATTTTTGCATCTATATTCATTAGTGATATTGGTCTCTAATTTTCTTTTTTCATAATCTTTTTCTGGTTTTTGGTATTAGGGTGATATTAGCTTCATAGAGTGAGTTTCATAGCATTCTTTCCTGTTCAATTTCTTGGAAGAGCTTGAACAAGATTGGCATTAGATTGTCTTTGAATGAATGGGAGAATTCACCTCTGAAGCCATTTGGTCCATGGCTTTTCATCTGTGGCAACATTTTGATTACTGCTTCAATCACTTCACTTGTGATTGGTTGTTATGGTCCTCGCTTTCCTCTAGTGTGATTGAAGGTGATTAGTGTTTTACTAGGAATTTGTTTACCTCATTGTAGAAGTTTGGCAGTTTGATATAGTTATGAATTCCAAAAATAGATATTGGATTATACTTGTAAACTGCTCTGTTCATCTGGGCCTGATTAAGTTATGATTAGAGCTTTGGTTGGGCCACATCAGTAGGGCATTGAGCCCCACCACTTGATGGTGCAGAATCAAAGATAAAATACATGGAAAAGGACCGAGTTGGAGTTTTTGAATTGGAGTTCTGAAGGTGAGTTTTAATGCTGGAGTCAGGGGAAGCAAGCACACAGAGGAGCTTGGTTATGAGGAAAGAGAGAAGGCCCTGGGAAGAGATGAGCCATTTCCCTGATAGTCTACAGCTGACCTTGTGGAGGAATGAAAGGAGCTGAGCCATGAGAGAAAAGTTGCCCCAGGAAGAGAGGAACTCAAGAAGCCTGAACCCTGGCAAATGTTGGCAGCTGTGTTGCTCTAACACTTGGCCATAGACTTTGAGGAGGGAAGTAACTTAAACTTTATGGCCTGGTAATTGTAAGCTTCTACCTCAACTAAATACCTTTTATAAAAACCAACAGATTTCTGGTATTTTGCATCAGCACTCCTTTGGCTGACTAATACGCTCATCTACATTATCTAGTTTTTTGGCTTACTGTTATTTATAGTATCCTCTCATGACCTCATTACTTGAGATGCCAGTTGTAATGTCCCTGTCATTTGTGATTTTATTTTATTTTATTTTTGCATATTCTCATTTTTGTCATCTAACTAAGGGTTTTTTGATCTCAAAGAACCAACTTTTGATTTTGTTGATAGTCTCTATAGTTTTATGTTTTTTATTTCATTTTTTCTGCTCTTATCTTTACTATTTCTTTCCTTTGAATTGGTTTGATTTGGGAATAGTTTGCTGTTCTTTTTCTATTTCTTCCAGGGGTGCAGTTGGATCTTCAGCTTTAGCTCTTTCTTTTTTTTAAAGAAGGTTCTAGGGATTAAATCCAGGAACTTGTTCATTGGAAGTAGCCACTCAACCACTGAGCTATTTCCAATCCCCAGTGAGAACTGTTTTTTCATTTGTTTGTTTTGTTTTGAGGAAGGACCAGGGATCAAACCCAGAACCTAGTACATGGGAAGCAGGTGTTCAACTACTTGAGCTGCATCCACTCCCCTGTTTCATCTTTTTTAAAGTCATTAGAAAAAAATTACTGGGAAATGAGGGGAAAGAACAGAGCTTGCTGAGAAGTGGGAGATAAGGATGGAAACATGCACCAAGATTTGGTGTGGGCTCCTGTATGCAGACAGAGCAATCAGGTTTGTGTGATTATCCTCAAACTATTGATTACCCTCCCCTTGCTAATTCCAAGGCAAAGGGCCCCAGCTGTCATTGGCTACTCCAACAATGGTGGGGGCCAATGGTAAGGACTCTTTGGAATATCTGGGGCCAAGGAGAGGTCTCAGAAAGAGAAACTGGGACTTTAAGGTTAAGATCAAGATTTTGGTGGGGTCTTGTGGGTGTGTTGTCTGTTGGCCACATTGTCTTTTGGCCATACTGTGGCTCATTGTCTCCTCATTTCCCTATATTAACCTGCCTCCACTCCCCCCTCAGACAATTCATGTACTTATTCTTAAGGAGGTACTGAGGGGTAATGGTCATTATTCTGTAGTTGCTTCCTGCTGGTTAGGGCAGTGGTCCCTGCCTGATAGGGCATAAACTTCTCTGGCTATTCTGTTGAGGTTGAGGGAAGACAGGTCTAGCAACCTGTTTGGAACTAGTTGAAATCCCCACATGACCAATAAGGCATTAATTCTGTAAGAAATAAAATTAATTAGAATTTTGAACATACGTTGTCTTACAAAAATGAGAAAGAGGATGGTGATGAGCAGGCCCAAGGGGACCAGCCATGACACACTGGTCCACAAAAGTAAGAAAGGCCATGTGTCTGCAGAGACTGAATCCTCCCAAAGTTGATGGGAAACAGCATTCTTCCTTGAGTTCTTTCATGCTGTTGGTTAATTCTTGGGAGAGATTGGGTAGATCTGCTATGTTTGGGTATAAACTGGCAACCCCAGTTCCCACAGCAGTGGTTTTGCTTAGAACAGCTGGGAGAGGTAAGAAGAGAGGCACTTCCCTAGTCATACACTCACAAAGACATTTAGGCAATAACAAGACAGGCATATGGCAAACAAAATAAAGACAGTACTTAAGAAAGCCAGTCTTTTGTTTTATAGGCACTTTCATTAATTACTTAGAAAATGAATTAAATATACCAGGACTTTTATCATGTTCAATTTCCCTCTGCATATGATCTAGAATAGAAGAGATATAGGTACAGTATTTAATACTAATTAATGCATCCATCAATACATAAGTTGCCCTTTGAACTGCATTTAATAGATCTATGCTCCAGATTTGCAATACCATACATGTTATCTCTCCATGCTAGCAGGCCATAAGGCCAGTTGTTTTAAAGTCTACTTACATCACTGTGGTAATCATTGCCACATTTGGTGTGCTCTTCACACAGCCAGCATACTGCAGCACCATTGACCTCAGAGAGAAGCTAGGAAGGTAGGCTACAATATTTCACCAGCCTGGTGCATAGCAGCACCCTTCAGCACTATGAAACAGAGCTAGTCTGAAGGTAATGTCCATTGTACATCTGGCCAAGCTAAGCCAATGCTGGCTGCTGCAGGAGTCTGAAACTGCATCATACTCTCCATCTACTTCAGGAGCATGTTCAGAGATGTAATAGATACTTTTATTTTTTCAGGGATCAGTGACTGACCCAGCCAATAACTCAAATGGAGAAGCAAAATGCAGTGTATGGAAGGTCTGGTTTAAATGTGCAAGAGAGTTTGATGATACTGAAGTTAATTGTATTAGTATGATGCAGTTTCAGTTAAGGCAAGTACAGATTAGAAGAGAAGAAAGAATTTTACACTTACTTTACTTAGGGAAAGACTTAACTTTAGAATCATCTGGATACAAATCTCCCAGTGTCTGTCCATGGCAAAAACCTCATGTAGGCCCCTTCTGGTAAATTCTTCCAGGAAAATCCCCAGGCAGCTGCTAAATATGGCGCTAAGTGGTCCAGAGAAGCCCTGCCCCTGACAAGACATGAATTGGGGTTGCTCTTGGGCTTATATCCCATTAGTTACTTCCTGACAAGGGGTAAAGCCCTGCAAAGACTTTTTCCCTGGAAGGATTGGAGTGTTACAAGGGAATAGGCAGGGAGCTAGGAATGGTCAGGAACCTTTGAGTCTTAGTGCATTTCCTCATCCCTTTAAGAAGACATGGTCATGTGGTCTCTGGCCCTCAGATATGTCTGTCTTCTGCTCTCTTACACAGGCTTTACTGGAATTCAGGGTCCCTTACAGGGCCCACTCTCAGCTATCCTTGCAGCCACATGGTGTAGCACAAAAGATTAGCTTGTTGTTAGACTATCAGGTGGCAGATCATCCCAGTTTCTGAGATAGGGACCCTACTGGAATCATGGAAGAGCCACCCATTACACTAGGGGAGGATGAATGCATTCATCACTCTGATTAGCACCTTACCACTAGACCTGACTGAATGGATTGTTCACTGAGTCAGCCTCCTGAAAACTGGGATG
>JAQZBX010059261.1:0-17564 GCA_029593785.1 Cabassous unicinctus | reverse complement strand
CTAAACTAGTGCTTTTAAATTTTGTTTGTTTTTAATTTTTTTTTAAAGAAGCTTTAGATTACATAAATGTTACATCAAAAATATAGGGGATTCCCATATGCCCCACCTGCACACACACTTTCCTACATTAACAATATCCTTCAACTGTGGTACATTTGTTACAATTGATGAACACATATTAAAGCATTGCTACTAACTGTGGACTATAGTTTACATTATAGTTTACATTCTATCCCACACAATTTTGTAGGTTATGACATAATGTATAATGGCCTGTATCCATCACTGCAATGTCATGCAGGACAATTCCAAAGTCCAAAAAATGCCACCATAGTACACTTATTCTTCCCTCTCCCTCCCCTCAGAACCTCTGATGGCCACTGCCTTTATATCAATGATACAAGTTCTTCCATTGCTAAAATAATGTCTATAATAGAAAAATAATAACTTCTCTTCAGCTTTGAGAAAGGTATCGGGATTTTGTAGAATACTTAATAATATTTTAATTAATTATATTAGATTTAGTCAGTGCTTTTCTTTCTTTTTACCTGAGTACTTATAAAGGATTATTAAAAATAAATAAAAAATGGCTATTTTAAAATTTCTTTAATGTATACTACTCTTATTTTCTATGGGGTAAAAATACATGAAGTGCATAAGAAAATTAAATTATTTATATCTTTAGCAGACATTAGGATCAAAACACATATGTTACGAAAAATAGCTAGGCACAGTTTTTTTGGTCACTTTTTATTAATTTGACAAGCCACATCTATGAACAGCAGATAAGAAAATTCTTACTTTTGGTATCTACAAAGAAACATTGAAAAAGTAAGCGGTTATACTGTAATTTTACTAGTATCTCAAATTTTGAATTACTCAGCTACTTTACAAGTCAAAAGAAGATCAATCATCCTTCTCTCCTTACGTAATTTGGGAAAAGCATGCAATGTTTGCTCAAATACGTCAAGGTAATTAATGGAGAACTGTTCATTATCTACCATGGTTTCTATTACTTCCAATTTTTTTTCATTAATAATATACTATATTAAATATATTTATTGTGAAAAACTTATCTAAAGATGTATGGTTTAATAGAATTTGCCATCCATTCTTCAGCTGCTTGCCTTTTCATTCTTAAAATATTCCCATAACTCAAAACAGCTAAACAGAAAAGAGCTGATCTCCTGGAATGAACATCACCTACTTTTGAAAAATAATTTAAAATCAAGTAAAGGCCTTATATAAATTTAAATATGCACACATATTAAAAATATTTATATTTTATTCCAAATTTGATAAATATAGCATTCTTGTAGATTGGTACATTTCAAATGTATTTGATATGAAAGGCAGTACTCTCTTATGTAAATTAAAAGGAAATAATTTACAATATTTCACAGTGAATGTTCTGCCACAGAAACTAGAAGAATAATGTTTCTAAGTTGGAACATTAAATATTAAAAGCTCTACTTGTTTTTATCAACGGACTTGCTAATTTTTTCATGTGAACTGACATTATTTTTGTTGAGAAAAAATCATGTTTCAGGTGTTAAAGCACTCAAATCTTGCAGAGTATTCCTTTCCAATGAAAATCAGCTATTAAAATCCCCTAATAAAACTAACTGCCTATTGGAATAACAAAACCAACCTAACTGGTTTTTTGGATCATTTATTGTGTTGTGGTGTATGATGTTAGCTTGCCAAGGCTGCCCTGACAAATGCCTCTGAATGGGTTGGGTTAACAACAACAAAAAGATATTGGCTCACAATTTGAAAGGCTACATGTCCAAAATTAAGGCCTCAGCAAGGCAATGCTTTCTCCCCCAAATACATAATGTTTTGGTGATGGCTTGCCACAGTACTTAGGGTTCTTTGCATCTCTACATCCCTCCACACAGGAGACTTTTCTTGTTCTGCTCTTCCATATTCTTTTGACTTCTGGCTTCTGGTTCCTTCTCTAATTTAATGCTTCTGAATTTCTTCTGCTTAGAAAGGACTACAGTAATAGGGGTTAAGGCCCAAGCTATCTCGGTTAGCCAGATCTTAACTAATACTGTATATTTAAAGTGTCCTATTTATAAATAAGATGAAGAGTGTGTCTTTGTTGGGGTACATAATTTAAACGACCACATGCACGTTTCTTACATTATGTTCATTTGCTTAGGTTGCAAATGCCCAAGGTGAAGAAGAGAATCTTAACTACTGATTATAGTTACATGTATGTAAAGAAAATATATTCTAAAATACTGGTCATCATAACTTCAGGCATTATCTTAAATCCTAAAAAATTCCATGTGTCTATCAAATGGCTTATCTGTCATTATTTTAGGTAGTTTTAACTCATATTTTATCTATCTAAATCTTACTCCAAGTAATACAGATTCAAAATCTCCCAGGCTGGCTCAGGTATCTGCTGGTTCACAGTTCTCAAATTTGCATATATGTGTATACTAGCCCCTATTTCTTTCAGCTAAGCAATGTGGTGTGTATTTTTTCATATATTAAATGAATAAGTGAAAATTATATCAATTATTTTACAGTTATTTGCATGCCCTTTCTTAATAGAATGCCTGCACCCTCAAGGTAGTCTTGATGTGTTATTTCCATTTATGCAGCAACATGCCTAGCAGAGTGATTTTCTGTATAGCAACTATTCATTTGGTCTTAAATTTGATTTAGCTTTTCAATTCTAAATTAAGTTTCTTGGTCTCTGAGGTGAAACATAAACTTCATTTAGAAGATAAGCCATTTACGTTTGAACTTATATATACACCCCTTGGAAAGGAAAAAAATAATATGTACCAGCATAAAATACTTTAACTCCTTTTGTTTATAAGTCTTTTAAAGTTGTAAAGCAAAACTAGATTAATAATGAATTGTAAACCAGCCTACAAAAGCAGCACAATTATAATTAACAAAATTTTTTACTGCGATGATTGAGATTACTTTCTTAACTAATGAACATACACAATATGAATATGTTATGAAATGATATAGTACCAACTCTTTCGATTTAAAAATATTTAACTTATGTGGTCCCTATGGTAACTCAATATTTTTAATCACTTTTCTCTATTTGGCTTTCACTTTGAACAAATGTTTAATTTATATAATAAATTCTGCTCTGTCCTTTCCCAAAAGGCCCACACAATAAACATGGCACTATTTGCCATTATTAATAAAGCCAAAAATGCATATTTTGGAATAATGGAATCACATTCAATTTTAGAAGTTATCTAAATGATATGTATTATATATTTTTTCAATAAGAAAAACAGAACTTGAAAAATAAGTTTGAAAAAGACCAGCATATTAACAAATATTTGGTAATTTGTGAAACCCTGATTTATGTAATATTGCCTGAGATTATTTAACATCTCTTACAGGTTTCATCTTTCAGAGATCAACTTATTCAATAAATATTTATTCATTTTCTAGTATTTGACAGCATTTTGGATATTGGAATTATATTAGCGACCAAGTGACAAATACACCCTTCTCTCATAGCGCTTATAGCACGGTGTATTATGCATTTCTATACATTTTAAAATAAGTCTACTAAACAATTATGTAATTTTATAGTTACATAATTGAAAATAGAAAAAGGCAAAATAATGTATTGATTTAAATTTTCTGGCTTTGGAGGGAAAGCATATGTACAAATCCCATCTCAACCATTTTAATAGCTTGAAAATGTTAGTTTCCTTATTTGCAAAAGTGCAAAACAAAATTTCCTACATAGTGGGGTTATTTTGAAGATTGATTAAACTAATCAGTGTAATGTACTTCAACATAACAAAGGCTAAAAACATTACTTTAATGTTGTTAAGAATTAACAAGTTATTTGGACACAGTTTCGAGAATGCTAACTGAAGATACAAAACACCTGGGACAGAGACAAAGGTCTTTCTTAATAACAGCAATAGAAACATTTGTGTTATCAGCATTTGAGCAGGTTCTTGGCCCCACTATTCCCAAAGAGAAGCAAAAAGACTCCTGCACACACAGTGGGTTGCATTACAGGAGAACACCAAGCCTAGGGAAAATGAGTCTTCAATAATGGACACTAAGCCTGCCTGATTTTTGTTTCAGAGGTAAGCAACGTCTTTATTATAGTGGACAGGAAACAAACCTGCCCATTGCTCCAATGGAAAACACTGGATCTCTTTTCCAAGGACGTTTGCTATTTTTAAAAATCCTTGAAAAGATAATTCAGATAAAAGGCTGTCAGTGCCTCTACTGAAAAGATGTGCAGAAATGTGAGAGACCCATGGATGTTTTCTCCCAACAGCTATTTTTGGAATAGGTATAATGAAAGAAATGCTCACATTTAAGAGGATATGCAACAAAAGGAGAATAACTGATGGAAGCGATGATAGGAAAAACTAGCAAATAAGGTTTAGATGGAAAGTTGAAGAATGAACAGGTTCTTTGCAGGTGAAGTGGAGAATGCATGTATATGATGAAGTTTGCAAAGATTTTTCTGGAGGATGCCATTGCAAACTGCTCATGTTGGCCCTGAGGACATAAAATTGTATTATTAATTCAGAAAATAAAAGAACAAAGTGTCTGGAGCAGAAGAAGATGGGGGAAAGTGACAAAAAAAGAAAGAAAAAGAGATAGAGGTCAGGTAATTGTCCACTAATAGTTCACATCTTAAAATAAAATAAATGAACAGCATTTCTATGTAAACATTACGACCATTTTGTCAATTTCTGCTATAGTCTGCTGGATTTTGATGGGGATTGCATTGGATTTATAGATCCTTTTGGGAAAAATTACCATTTTAATATTTTTGAGATGCTAAATCTATGAACATGGAATGTCTCACCACTTATTTAGATCACCTTTAGTTTCTCTCAGCAATGTTTTGTCATTTTCTGTTTAAAAGCAAAACACATTAAAAAGAAATATTCCTAGATATTTATATGCTATTGAGAATAGAAATGTTTTCTTAATTTCATTTTTGACTGTTAATTGTTAGAAATATAACTGATATTTTTGTAATTGGTATCCTGCATCCTTGCTGAACTAATTATTCTGTGAAAAACATAAGATACAGAATTATGTATTCTATATGCTTAATTTTCTAATGAGTAAGTAAAATGTGTTTGCTTAAGTATAGTTGCTAATTTTTGCCAAATTTTCCACAAGAAATAAATAAAATTACAGTGGTTAATTCAAGGCTTAAGAGTTGGGTAGTAGAGTAGAGGGATAGGATGGAAGCAAGGTGATTTTTAGTTTATCTCTTTAGTACTTCTGGCTTTTGAACTACATAAATATTTTACATAGTAAAAGTAAAATTCTATCAAAATGAAAAAATAAAATAAATGAATTGTTGATGTTAAAGCAAACTGAAACAAACTAATCTAAATGTGTATCAAATAGGCAATAAAATGCACAGAGAAAACTATTATTTTAAGTGGCTTTTGAACAAAGTTGTCTGACTATATGCCCTTAATGAGATATAATCTAAGTTCAAGACATCTTAAACATTATTCAGTAGTTTGGCTTTTATTACTAACACTGGTAACTGATTTGAAATTCTTTTTGTATATTGCAGTATAAAATATTCTTCCAACCCAACTCTTGAAGGACATGTGTCAGGGCAACTGCAAGACCAAAAAAGCACCAGGCAAAGCATTAGTCATGAGCTTTATTGGGACTTAGGACCAGGAGAGAGTCTTCCATGGCAGCAGGTCGAAGAATGAAGATAGCATTCCTCAAAGAAGCGAGAAAAGGAGGGGCGATATAAGGGGTCTCAGGATAAAGACATTCCATAGGGTATGAGAACAGAATTTCTGCAAGAGTTACATGAGGTGCACAAACAGTGTGTTTGTGGAGTGTACAGCCTTGAGAGGATTGAAGCTTGTAGAACCATTTATACATTCTTTCCTCATGGGAGGCCTGTTACTTTTAAACTAGTGAGTGTCCAGGTTATGCCGGCAGCTATGTGCTTTGGGCTGTGTTTCATTTAAGGAGGGGTAGCCCGGGACCTGGGCACCCACAATCCGCCCCCACTCAGCAGACAGCATTGCATCCACATTCCACAGCAACAGTATAACAGAGAACAGAATAACGAGTCCTCCACCGAAAGCTAGTAGACCTAGGAAAACATGTTGCCAGGGCCAAGAGAGAGAAATAAACCAGTCAGATAAGGGGTCAGTGGCTAATTTACCAAAGAGTATGTGCTCTTGTGCATGATTTAGAGCTTGTGAAATATTATGGGAGTGATCAGGAATATATACACAACATTGAACATTAATGAGGGCACAGGTCTCACATTGTGCTGCAGTAAGAATATCTAAAGCCATCCTATTTTGTAAAACTACCTTACACAGTTGAGTAGTTTCATCATTCAGCAAGGAAATAGCTACCTTGGAATCATTAAGGGCTTGAGCGGTATGATTAGCTAAAGCAGTTATATGTTTTCCAGTGATAATTGCAGCACACCACCTGGCACAAAAGTTGCTAATGGATAGAACCACCAGGGAGTGCACTTTATTCTCTACCTAGCTTTAACCATTTCCCAATTACTAGGAGTATGAATCATACAAAATGGCAGGGACATAGGGCTGTCCCCATGTACGTTGTCCGGTCCAGTTGTAGGGCAAATATGGCCACCCATTTTGCCCACAAGTCCACAACCATCCTTTAGGGGATGGATAAGCCCCAGTTGTCAAGCGGTAGGCCTGCCACTGGAAAAAGCTATCATTTTTAGCTTGACAGTGTAATTCAGCAGGTAACTACCCCATATTACAGATTCCCTCCTGTCATTCCATACAGACAGGCACAACATGATGTAGGGTAACAGATTCAGCTGTTAACCATCCTAAACTATCATATACAGCATATCCTAATAAAGGTTTAGACTTAATCACCTGTTCCCTTACTAGGGAAAACATTTTAATTATGAATCTCATTGAAAGATGGCAGCTGAATTTCAGTCTTAAATGAGAAGGTCTTGTTCCAAACTTGTTGATGAGTCATATCCTGCCATTCCAGCAGGGTGTTCCACTGTCCAATTTGCAGGAGTGACAGTCCAAAGAAGGCCAGTAGCACCTGAGGATGGCAGGTTTGTGCAAACCCAACATTGGTTCTGATTGTGGGCATGAGTTACTGCTGAAGCCCACTGCAGGAAGGTATTGGCTAGGGTGCTGTGGTCAAACAGAAAGATGTTTATGGGGAATAATAAAGGGAACATCATGCTAGTCTAACAATATGCAAGCAACATGCCCATTAGTAATGACAAAGCAACAGGTAGGGTGGTTTTATGAGAAAGTTCCCAATACCATACATTTTCCCTTTCTAAATTGTCTGAGTTTTCTTCAATGATATCAACAACTAGTTTGGACATAAGAAGAGTCCACATAAATATACATAGAGCCCCAGCAGGAATAGAAGAGCCTGGATTATTAATAAAGATTTTTGCTGGAATTTTTAATGTAAACCATGGTCTTATAACATGGGTGACTCCTATTCCCCATGGGCTTAAGATTCCCAACCAGTGAGGATACATAGGCCAGTACCATGGCCAAGTGACTTCATTTTCCTCAGTTTGTATAGTTTGAGGCATAGGCAACAATAGATTATTATTACTTACCCTTTGGGGCTGTAGGGCAGCTGGCCTTTTAACTTGTAATCTCAATAAGTGCATCAGTCCTATAGTTAGCATTTCAACTGGAGCAGGGGCTGCAGCCCACAGTGATGAATTTAAATGGGTTAAGGTTGGATACAGCCTCTTAGTCAATTGTTGTAAAAATCCATTATTGCCTTTTATATGTTCCCAAAAAAGCCATATATCCATTCCGTAAAACGTGTACCAGTGGGGTTATAAGGCAAATGGAAAGTCCAAACAATATTCTGGTCCATAGCCCAAGACTGTGTGAGGTGAATAGTAAATGGAGTTCCTTGGTCACTGCCAATTGAGGCTGGCACCCTGTATAGGACACTTAGTTTTTCTAAGCATTGAATAGTAGCCCGCTGGCTGGCCTTTCCTACCGGGAAGGCCAACAAAAGTTCCATGGCAGTGTCTGAGGCAGGGAAGGCATACAATGCCCCTTCTGAGAGTGGGAAGGGACCAGTGTAATTCACTGCCCATTTTGTGACTGGAGTTTGTGCTCGGCGAATATGTCCCATCAGGTGAGGTAATTGCATGGTCGTCAGAGTGAGCATGAAGGATATTCATGGTGATGTCCACAAACTGTGGCGAGTGGTGGTAGCCATGATATCTGCTCTTCCTGTGGAGCACCCGGCTGCTCCTCGCATCTCAATGGTATGGCTCCAGATCTTCGCAAGGGCATCTGCCTCAACACTCTCGAGAGGGGTGTTAGAGGAGTGGGCAAGGACATGATAGACTGTTAACTGTTGCTGCTGGCAGTCATCCCGGATGTCCTTCCACAGGTCTCTACCCCACTGACGGTGACCCATGACAGTCCATTGTTCCTGTTTCCAAGTTGCCATCCAGGTGGTAAGGCCTTTGCATGCTGCCCAACTGTCAGTACAGATTGTAAAAGCATCTCCAGGCTCATCTACTATAACCATCCACATGGCTTTTAACTCAGTCCACTGACTGCTCTGTATGGTGATTGTTTCCCAACAAACAGTGTCAGTGCTGAGTTGCAGAACTACAGCCGTCCATGGGGAGGATGGCTTACTAGCTGAACCGTCTGTGTACCATGCATTCCCTGGAACTGTCCCTCTGCCTTCTTCAGTGGGCACTTCAATGGCCACCTTAGGGGTTGTAACTTGGGCCAAAAAATCTTCCATGTAAAACACTGGTCCTAGGATCTCATGCATTTCAGTACTTAATGGGCTAGAATTGAAGACACTGCAGTGTAGCAGGTAAGTTTTCCACTTTGTTAAAGTACTTAATTGTGCACTGCCAGAGTGAGGCTTATTCCCCAGTATCTGCAATCCACCCCTGGAGAGCAATGGCAGTCTTCAGAGTGACTGGATACTTCTAGGTTAAGCCCTCTACTTGCAACAAGGTATGGTATGCTGCACATAGTTGCTGTTCTAAGGGGCTATATAGTAATTCAGCCCTTTTTCATAATTGTGACCTAAACCTAAGGGGTACTCATTTGGAATGTTTCCTTTGCCACAAACCCCACTCAAAGCCAGTATCAGTGCTGGCCACATCCAATTCACAGGGCAAGTCAGGGTCCACTCCCCTTACTGCTTGAGCCTGTGCTATTGCCCTTTTTACTTATGAAAAGCAGCATGCTGGGGGTCCTCCCATCCCATACATGACCTTTCCTGATTAACACACACAATGGTTTTAATATCTGAGCTAAATGAGGGATGAAAGGTCTCCAGTACCCCCAACAACCCCAGTAAGGCCATCAATTGCTTTGCAGTTTGTGGTGAGGGGAAACATTGTGCTGTATAGACAGCAGCAGAGGGTATAGTTTTTGTCTTACCCAATCAAGCAATACCCAAGAATTTAACAGCCCAGCCAGGACCTTGCATCTTGTCCCAATTGACTGCCCATCCCCAGCTTTCAAGATGAGATACTATTGTCTCTGATGCTTCTTTTAATACTGAAAGAGAATTACTGGTTAACATAATATCATCAATATAGTGGAATAGGGTTATAGCCATAGGTTTCTTCCACATGGCCAGATCCTTTGCCATGGGTTGGACAGAAGGTTGGGGAAATAGCCCTGCGGAAGCACCGTAAAAGTCCATTTTTGGCCTTCCCACGTGAAGACGAATGCAGGCTAGCTTGACTTGTCTAAGGAGATACTAAAGAAAGCATTAGCAAGATCTGAAACAAGGTGATATAGACATAACTGGCTACTAATTTCTTGCAATAAACCAACTGTGGTTGACTGCTGCACACAGCAGTGGTGTTACTTTATTTAATTCGCAGTAATCTACGGTCATGCACAATGTTCCATCCGGTTTCCATACTGGCCATACAGGACTACTGAAAGGACTGTGATCAGTTATTATTTCCATTTTTTCTAATGTGTTAATTGTAGCTGTAATTTCTGGGTACCCTCCTGGGAGTTTGTACTGTTTAGTCACTATTCTTCAGGGTGAGGTCACCTTTACTGGAGACCACTTAACTTGTCCCCTTCACACCACATTTATTACTCAGCATCGGAGGTGGAATTTTCTCCTATGGTAGTCTGTAAGGTGGCATTTTGGAGAATGTCAATTCCTAAGATTAATTCAGGAATAGGAGAAATATACACCGTGTACCTCTGGGGCAGTAACTCTCCTATTTGTAAAATCAAATTTTGTTGTGTAGCATAAATTGCTTTTCCCCCATAGCCATCTACAGCCAGTACTGGCCCATGGAATCGTGCTACTTTGCAATGAATAAAAATATATTCAGCTCCCATGTCTACTAAGGCTAACACCCTTTGCTGATTAGTAGGGGACAAATGAATAGTTAACTCTACCTGTGGCCTTCAATACCTGGAGTCCCTGGCTATTGTGCTAACCCAGAGATCTTGACGCCTCCCCTATGGTAAGGGGAAGGGCGCCTGCCAGGCTTCCTTGGGAGAAAAGAAGGCTCCTGGGGATGGGACAGCAGCCCTTTTCCTGCTTTTACTTCTCCCCCAGCATTCTGAGGTCACTGTTTTGTAAATCTTTTGTCTTTAGGGAGTTTGCTCCAAGCTTTCACTAAAAAGGCCTTGGGCTGCCTATCAATTGTTTCTAGATCAGTTCCCGCAGCAGTAAGATCTACCCACATTTGCTTACGGGACATGCAACTAGGACCATCATGTCTGGGTGCTTTCCTGCTGTCTGAACCCCAGCCCCCCTTTCTCCACAGCCTTTCTGATTCCTCAAGATCTGCTATAGCCTGCACAGCTTGCACACAAGGTGCCCCAAATCGGGGGTTCAGGGTTGACACCCGAGGTCCATAATAAGGGTTGGGTGCATTATGTGGCACAGTAGCTTTCATCCTTGTCATATAAGCTTCAGCATCAGGCCCCACAAAATCAGCAGCATAAATAGTGCGCTTCATCCCCAGCCCCCGCAGAACATCCTGTAACTCTTCCATAGATTGCCAATGGGGGTGGGGTATATCGCCTTCATTAGGTCAGGCAGCTTTGCATAAAACAGCTAACCAAACTAGCAGCAGTGCATTTTTTGCCTTATATGAAGCAGTATATAGACGCTGACACAGAGAAACTTGAGTGGTAATAGATGCTAATTTGTTCATCTTCACCCCAGATAGTACAACTCCTGCTCCAGTGTCCCATAACCTTAGAAGCCAGGTAAGCCGGTAGATTTCTGCCTCTACCTCTGCCCTAAATCGCCTAACTTGGCAGCAGTGTTGCCTCTCATAGTCACATGAAATTTTTGCTTGGGGGATCTGGACTTCTGGGCCCCAAGGGACTGGTCCTGTAATGCCCACCACTACTGTCTTATTATGGGATGCACCCTTGGTGGCTCCTCCTCTTCCACCTCTCACTCCTCCTCCTTTTCCTCATCTGAGGAGGAGTCCATTGGATCCAGTGCCTTAGGGTCCCATCCAGCAGTAGTTAATATGCTCCAGACCTGGACCCAAGGCAACCTGCAGCCTCTAGCTTGAGCATATCTGCACTCTAAGGTTTCTAATCGATCATCAACTCAGTGCAGGCGATTGGTTAGAGTCTTTCATCTCCACCTGTGCTAGGCACATATCTCTATCTAGTTTTAATTCCTCCTCTAAGTGGCGCACAGAGGCTTTCACAACCTGTTCTCCCTCAGTAGCTGCCTGCAAGGCTCCTAAAAAGGCCACGCTATAGCCGGTGCTATCTGATGGTCTCCCCTTTTTCTATTTAAATGCAGCTGCTCTGCTACTAGCTGTAGTACAACCAATATACCCGCCAGAGTCTTCAGGGTGTCCCCATAGTCTCTCAGTGTCCTCACTCATCCAGGAGGGCAGCCACCTGGCCCACAGGGACATTATAGGTCAACCCCAGATTTCCCCTATGGATTCTCCTTTCCTGGAGCTCATACCCACTACTGCTGGTGTTCCTTCTGTCTCCTGGCTCGTAGTTCACCAATTGTTCCAACCCAACTCCTGAAGGGCACAGGTCGGGGTGGCTGCAAGACGAAAGAATGCACCAGGCAAAGCATTAGTCATGACCTTTGTTGGGACTTATGACCAGGAGAGACTCTTCGATGGCAGCAGGTCGAAGAATGAAGACAGCACTCCTCAAAGAAGCGAGGAAAAGGAGGGGTGATATAATGGGTCTCAGGACAAAGACGTTCCATAGGGTATGAGAACAGAGTTTCTGCAAGAGTTACATAAGGTGCACAAAAGGAGTGTTTGGTGATGTTACCACAGGAAGGGAGTATACAGCCTTGAGGGGATTAAAGTTTGTAGTACCCTCTGTGCAGTCTTTCCTCCATGGAGGCTGGTTACTTTTTAACTAGTGAGTGTCCAGGTTATGCTGGCAGGTATATGCTTTAAGGAGGGGTAGCCCGGGCCCTGTGTCCCCACAAATATAAATAAACATTTGAATGTTTTTAAGAAACATGATTTTAGTTTGAAAAAAAAGTTATAGAAACAGAAATTAGGAAAGCCCATTTATGCTAAATTAAGTTTGAGAATATCAATATAAATTCACAATTAAATATATTTCCTAACTCAATATACTTTACTCTCAGATTATTTGGAATTCTCAGGTGATGCATTAAGCAATTTCACATGTGTTATCACCCTATTCCCCCATGATTTCTGTAGGTTAGAAAACATAATATTTCCATAGAGATTATAAAGTGAAAGTCTTATAAAATTGCATAATTTCATAGGGGTCACCCAGTGATAAGTAACAGACCCATGATCAAACTAATTTTTTACTTCAAATATTATGCTTCTGTTATATACCACATAGCCTATCATCATGATTTGATCTCCAATACATTGCCACCAGTTTTCTGCTTCAACCCAAAGGAGGGACTAAATTAAGTGTTTGTGTACCACAAGAGTTAACTTTTTCTGTGAGGCAGAGCAGAACTTAAATGTATAGTTACAAAAGAATCCATGAGCAATACATAGTTTCTAGAATAGGAAGAGTTAATCGTAGTCAACCTGATATTGTCTGGAGTACTATGTTGAGAAAACTTTAAAGAATTAAGTCAAGATTTAGCAAGAAAGCAAGGCTGGTTTGATGACATCTGTCACAGAGACTGCAGGAAGCTTGGGAATGCCTATGTCCCATATTTGTGCTCAACAAAATCCTGTCTCTTTCTTTGCTGCATACCCCAATGGCTTCTAAAATTCAGGAATATCACTGCCTCATTTGGGTGTATAAAAAGCTGATGTCCTCACACTATTAGTAGTGTTGCCCTCTTTCCATTTTGAGGAACCAAAAACAGAGTCTTTGTTTTTTAAAAAGCAAATATAATTATTTTATGACTGTTTATGAGTTCTTCTAAACTCAAATATAAACACTATACCCCCTTACTTTCATAAAGAATGTATGAATTATTAAAAAGTCCATCAACTCTAAACAGAGTTGTAAGCAAATCATTGTTACAGTTAGCATGGTATGGTCAAATGCTTCATGAACTAATGAATCAAACTAACCTACTACCAAGTACATTCAAAATAGACTTGACGTACCATAATCTTCAATTATGTTACTCTAAATGTGGTATTGTAAGAGAATATAAGCAAATATTGTACTAAGACACCCTTTATTTTGAAGTGTATTTTTACTTCATAATACAAATGCAAGGATTTACTTTACAGGTAAGTTTATAGGATAGTGTTTTCAACTTACAACATTACTCTCTAAATATAAGCTTTCAGCAACAAACAAAGCTGTACACCCAAAATGGTTAGCTGATCCCTTATAATATTTTTAAAATGTGCTTGATTTGTAAGCCTGCTTGGCATTTTGTTTATATTAGAGAGTCAAACTTTGTTCTCACTGTCCATACAATGTCTTGTATTATATTTACACAAATTATACTCTTGTATATGTGTAAAATTATTTTAAAACTTTTTGTATAATATGAAAATAACAGTAATTTAAACACACTTTAAAACTTTTTGTTTCCTATATGAAGTATCATAATATCTGGCATATTCTTGGTAAAATGGTAAACATGGTTTATGAAAGCATAGTTCTGAGATTATTTAAATTGAAAGCTACCTAAAGCACTGTAATAAATCCATAAGCCTTTCTCCAAACATGAAAATATATTAAATAAATATCTGGCTGCTATTGGATTTTAAAGGAAATCAAAGCATATATACCTTCCAAAGGTTGCTATGATATGAGTTAATAATTTAATAGGGAAAAACACTTAGCTTCTACTTCCCATATTTTTAGAGCACAGAAGACATTTATGTTGTACTCAGAAGAGAGAAAATTGTGAGAGGACTATTTGTGCCCCTTTTTCCAACCTTTTACATTGTCATCTTCAATGGAAAAGGATTGAATTACCTAACTGATGAAACTGGAAAATGGATTTAACATGTGGTTATGGTCTTTCTTCCTTGTTGGTTTTCTTATTTCTAAAATGTATGCCTTTATTAGCTCCTGCTTTCTTTCATTCAGACACAAGTGTTAGGACCCCAATCTGACTCTGAATGCCTAGTTCAGTCTTTCTGTCTCTCCTTTTCTCTTTCTCATTTGACTTGAAGCAGAACTGCTTAGTGTTACTCTTCTGCAGGCTCAAACTCTCCCTGAGATGGGTCGTCCCAGAGTCCAGACACTGGGGAAGCATGAAAGAATCTATATTTCAAATAAGGATCACTAATGAGGTTGCTATTAAGAAATCCATTGGTTTGACTCAACTGCCTATGATCAATTGCTTGCAAATTCAGGAGAAATTTAAGATTTATGAGTAATATGACTTTTAAACATCAAAGTCCTGGTGCTTTTTTTTAATCTATAGAGACCAAGACCCCAAATTAAACAAAACCCAGAAAATTCTATGCAAAATACCAGCTAAAGCCTTACCAAAGTTTCACATATATCTCTGGAATTATTTCAAAGTCGATCCAAACTCTTATTATAAATGAATAAAGTCACAGTGTATTTTATAAAGAGAAATATGATAATGCATAAGAAGGATTTAAGGATGATGGGAACTAATAGTTACTGAGCATCCACTGTGTATTAGACACATTAGTCACTTTTATACCCACTTCTGTATCCTCAGATCTTAGAAGTTTACCAAGAATATATTAGAATCTCAATTAATACTTGTTTAATCAGTGAATAAAAAATAATTAACTATATTGCTTTATTACTAGAATGATTGTAGCAGGTTATTACTAATTTTCTACTATGTATTTAGCACATGGCAACTAGAGTGATGTATATACATGGCTGGAAGCAAGAATAGAAATAATTTTAAAATATATATAATTCTAAGTGTTATAAAATGAAGAAAATGAGAGTTTTGAGTTTCTATAATCACAGTCTTCCACCCAGACTTTTAAAGATGAGCATCAAACATTAATCCCAATTCTTTCACTGGATTTTCATTATACAAGGGTTTATATAGTATGAGTTTAGTTGTCTGATCTTCCAAGGAAACCATAAAACTAAAAAAAAATGAGGTACATTAAGTTATGGCTTTCATTGACTATGTAATCATCTGTATTTCCAAATTAGAAAGTTCATCATTTTTTAATGAGAAATAATGCAGAGACTAATAAAGAAGCATCAAGTGTTGCATTAATTTAAAACCTAGACAGATAATTTCTTAATATTGTGTAAATGAACTGAATGATTTTTATGTAGGTAGCTGACTTTAGAGCAGGAAGCTGGCTTTATATATTTTTCATCATAGATCACCAGATATCCGAAATTTCATGATGCTCAAAAGAAAATTAGTGTACATGGCAAAATACAGAAGAAAAACATAACATTATTTTAGTATAAAAAAACAATTGACATGCTATACCTGTGATATTATATAATTCAATATATAATGAGGCAATATTTGCTATAAGAAAATTCTAGAGAACAATTCAAAATAGATGCTCGTGTTCTAATGGAATCTTGAAGTATATGCTAATGGTAGATAGCCAAACAGTTATAAATAATTTTGTTTTAATAAATAATCATGTATTCTTGCCTAAATTTTAAACTAGGCCTCTAGAGCATTGAATAATATCAGTTGGCAACAATTTAATATAATTAATTCCAACTTTTTTTTTTACGTCAATGATTAATTCTTTTCTTTATTTGAGAAATTGTGAGTTAAAAAAACAATCATGCATACCATACAGGATTCCCCTACATGGCCCCACCACCAACACCTTACATTGCTGTGACACATTTGTTACAAATGATGAAAGAACATCATTATAATATAACTGCTATCTATAGTCCATAGCCAATGATTTCTTCTTCTTTTTTTTTTTTTTAAGATGATAGTACATGTATTAGTTTGTCAAAGGCTGCAGATTCAAAAATACCAGAAATGTGTTGGCCTTTATAATGGAGGCTTTTTTTAAATTTTCAACTTTTTAAACAGTATGCTCAGTTTTCTATTTTTTTTTTTATTTTTTAAAAAATACTTATTTAAAATTATTTTTTAAATACTTTAGTTTACATAAATATTACATAAAAAATATAGGGGATTCCCATATGCACCATTCTCTACCCCTCCCACACTTTCCCACATTAACAACATTCTTCATTAGTGTAGTATATTTGTTACAATTGATGAACACATGTTGAAGCATTGCCACCAACTGGGGGTTATAGTTTACATTATAGTTTACACTCTGTCTCACACAATTTTGTAAGTTATGACAAAAATATATAATGGCCTATACCCATCATTGCAACATCATTCAGGGCAATTCCAATGTCCTGAAAATGCCCCCATATTATACGTTTTTCCCTCTCCCTCCCCTCAGAACCTACCTTGGCCACTGTCTTCACATCAATGATAAAAGTTCTTCCTCTGCAAAAATAACAATAAGAGTAAGTCTACTCTCGTCCATCGTCCATTCCCCAATCCTGAGAATTCTGGGATGATGATGCCCACTCCGCCTCTAATTGAGAAGGGGTTTAGATCCTGTGGGGCAGATGGATAGGACTATCTTCCTCGAAGTTGCAGACTCTTTCTGTTCCTTGGGATGGGCATTGTCCATCATCATCTCTGGGGATTTGCAGGACTGTGGTTAAAACTATGACATTGGGAATTTTCTTTTGGCAAATATGGCAGGGCAGTGTTACTGCTGTAGGGTGTTGGATGTGGGGGGTTGGGCATTCAGGATAGAGCGCACCTGGCACATGCTTCTATGGCATATGTAACTGTTCATCTTCTCATAATGTTTTATATCAGTGGGTAGAGACCTACACAATAAACAAGAAAATATTAAACTCCTATCCTGGGGAGTCCTGCTATGTTGTCAAATAGAAGGGCAAGAGTCTCTCGAGAACATAGGCAGTGCCTAATAAAAGAAAACAGACCAATATGTCAAGCCCTCAATATTATTTATTGCAAGTAACTATGAATCCTATTGTTCAAAAAGTGAAACTTAGTGGTTACCATATGTAACCGTTGGGGAATTTGATGTAATTATGAATTCCAAAAATATAATTGGATCATGCCTGTAATCTGATCTGTTAATCTGG
>JAQZBX010059260.1:0-17562 GCA_029593785.1 Cabassous unicinctus | reverse complement strand
CAGGTTCTAAGGCTTCCTTTAATATTTCCTGCAAAGGTGGATTCTTTTTTGCAAACTCCATTAGTTTTTGTTTGTTTGTGATTATTTTATACTCGTCTTCAAATTTGAAGGACAGTTTTGCTGGATAAAGAATTCTCGGCTGGCAGTTTTTCTCTTTCAGTTTCCTAATTGTATCATACAACTGTCTTCTCGCCTCCATGGTTTCTGAAGAGAAATCTGTACCAAGTCTTACTGGACGTCCCTTGTACATGATGGTTTGCTTCTCCCTTGCTGCTCTGAGAATTTTCTCTTTATCTTTGACATTTGACATTCTGAATAGTATGTGTCTTGGAGTAGGTCTATTTGGATTTATTCTGATTGGGGTACGGTGTGCTTCTTGGACATGTAAATTCATTTATTTCATAAGAGTTGGGAAATTTTCAGCTATGATTTCCTCAAATACTCTTTCAGCCCCTTTTCCTTTCTCTTCTCCTTCTGAACTCCTGTGACACGTATGTTGTGTTTTGTGTTGTCATTCAACTCTCTGAGCCCCTGATCAATTTTTTCCATTCTTCTCTCTCTGTGTTTTTCTTTCTTCAATTTTAGCTGCTCTGTCTTTGGTATCACTTATTCTTTTTACTATCATTTCGAGTCTGCTGTTGTAGGCCTCAAATGTGTTTTTGATCTCACCTATTGTGTCTTTCATTCCCATGAGCTCTGTTACTTTTCTGTTCAGGATTTCAAATTCTTCTTTGCGTTCCCTCAATGTCTTCTTGATGTCATTTATCTCCTTAACGACATTGTCTTTCAACTCAATTTGATTTTGGAAATTTGTGCACTGATTAGTTCTCTCAAATTCTGCATCTCTTCTGGGGCTTTGATGTATTCCTTTTCTTGGGCCATGTCTCCTATTTTCTTAGTATCGCTCATAATTTTTTGCTGATATCTGGGCATCTGATTAGGATGTAGTTTACTCAGATGCTCAATCTCTTTCTCTTTTGTAGGGATTTAGTGGCAGGAGGCTGTGGGTTACCACTGCTCTTTGATTTTTGGCTCAACCTGGATTGGTAGGATTGTCTTGCTGATTGCTCAAAACTGGGCACTGGACCCAGTAATTGGTTGTAGAGCTGCTTCCTAGGGCCTTGGGCATAGAGGCAACAGAGGCCAGAAAAAGCCTCTCCCACTTATTTTTAATTTTCTTGTGTCCACTTCCTTTGTCTGCCAGGAGATTGTGCTCTTTGGCAGCTCTCAGTTCAATGCCCGATCGAAGTGTATTTGTTGCAACACAGACCAGATCAATGTGATAGAGCTTCCTTTCTGGAGGCTAGGAGCCTTGTCATTCAAACTTTCTCTGAGACAGTTCTCCAGCCTTCTCTGGCAGCCCCCTCCCTTTTCCTGGCCAGGAAATATTTCCACTCCCCTCTGAGTGCTCAACAATCAGTCCCTGTTAAGTAGAGGAGGAGAATGGGAGGTTTGTATATCTTTAGCCCCTTGCAGTCTCCAAGGCAAACAATGGTGCAGCCTCACCTGGCCTGGAAGGGCTCTTGGGACACAGCAGACGAAATTTGTGAGTAAAAAGCTGAGTCAGCCTTAGGCAGTGTCCCTCTCTCTCCCCTTTCCTGGGGCATCCTCAACAATTAGTCCCAGCTAGAAGTGAGGGAGTTTGCGAGGGCTGGATTTCTCTAGTCCTTCCCCGGTTCCCAGGGCAAACCCCTGTATGGTCTCACCTGGCCTCGAGGGGCTCATGAGACACAGCAGACCAAATTTGTGGGTCAGAAGCAGAGTCTACCTTAGGCTGTGTCCCTCTCTCTCCCTTTTCCTCGGGTGGTAGATCCCTGGAACAACCTTTGTCTGTGGTCGCAGGCCCACAGGCCCAAGAGTTCCAATGTGTCTTTAGTGTGGGGGAGGGTGCTGGCAGCAGCAGACGCTGGTTTCAACTCATGGTTCTGTCATTGCAATTTCCCTCCGTTGTCCCTCTTTCCTCTGGGTGGTGTCCGGCCTTTGCCTGCTGTGCTAAACCCTAGAAGATCTTTTTTGGGGATGTTTTAGCCTATCCTGTAAGTATTTTTCTGGAGGAGAAGAGATTCCTGTGTCACTAGTCTGCCATCTTCCTGGAAGTCCATCTTCTATAATTTAAATAACTCAGTTTCTTTACTTAAGAATTCTCTTGGAAACCATCTTAAAAATTAGACATTGCAAAATTGAGGTTGGTGGGCTTTCAAAAAGTTTCTTCCCCTATTATGAGTAAAAATTGCTTGTTTGTTTAAACCTGGATACCTTTGAGATGAGTCATCAAGTCAGAAGATCTAGATGGCCCTAGAAGCTGAAGAGAAGGTTCAGTTTGAGTTTATTACTTCAATTTATTTAAGTAGAGATTAATCTGTTTTAAATTGGGCAATAGGACATACTCTGGATCCTTACATATTTGTAATTTGTTTTAATATTATTTTCTTTGGTCTCTCCCTCTTGAGCTCATTGAATGGAAAGCTGTATCGCATTCATGCTTGGCATATAATAGCTTTCCAATACATGTTTATTCCCAGTAGTGAAAAGTTGCATACTTCAGATTCATGTCTAACAAGGTATTTTTTAAAATACAAAACAACTATTGAAATGTGAAAGACTGCCATATTGTTTTGAGCATGAGCTGGTCATTCCTGGAGGATGACCCTTTTTTGAGGCCAACTGGTAGCTTAAAGGCCCAGTTTCATAAATGCCCCATTCTGCCAGCCTCATCTAGGTCATGGACAAACATTTGTATTTGCCAACCAGGAGAAGCAGAAAAGACTTCTGCTCACAGTTTTACCTCAGCCTCACTAAACTTCAGTTGCTGTACAGGTGTCTTGGATAAACATGACTGTTTTTTTCCCTTTTTAAAAAATAGATTTTTATTACAGAAGTTGTGACCTTACAAAATAATCATGCACACGTGTAGAATTCCCAAACAACACCCCTTCACCAAAACACCACACTGTGGTGGAATATTTGTTACAGATTATGAGATATCATCAGACTCTTACCACTAACCATGGTCCAGAGCATACATTTGGCACACTTTTTCCATACCCCCCCATTATCAACACAGTACAGCTTTGGCACTGATGCAAGAATATTACAGTATTGCTGTTAACCAGAGTCCATAAGTCACATCAATTGTATTTTTCCCATGCTTCTCCACATTCCCACCACCCTGCAATAGTGACATACATCTGTTCTAGCTCACAAAGGACACTCTTGCATCTGTACCATCAACCACAATTCTCATCCACCTCTGGGTTTACTGTGTTATTCAGTCCCTAGATTATTCTCTAGCTTTCTTTCAACTGACATTTACATCCTTAGACTACCTTTTGCAGCCTCAATCCCATTTATAAACCAGCTGCTACTCACTATGTGTTACCATCAACTCTGTCCATTACTGTACTTTTACAGTCAATTAAAACTCCTACATATATTAGGCATCAGTAGTCCTTCTCAGCCCTCCTCTTATCTCCTAATAACCTATACTCTAGGTTTTAACTCCATGCATTTATTCTTTGTATACAGTCCATACTAATGAGACCATGCAATATTTGTCCTTTTGTATCTGGCTTACTTCACTCAGCATGTCCTTGAGATTCATCCATGTTATCATATGTGCAAACATGACTGTTTTTTTATAACCCTTCCACTCTTTTTTTTTTTTTTTAAAGATTTATTTATTTATTTATTTATACCCCCCTTGCTGCTTGTGCTTGCTGTGTCCATTTGCTGTGTGTTTTTTCTGTGTCTGCTTATCTCCCCCTTGCTGTGAGGTCTTGCTGCATCAGCCCACCGCGCCGCGCGGGCCGGCCTGCCCTCACAAGGAGGCCCCGGGAAGCGAACCTGGGGCCTCCCATATGGTAAACAGGAGCTCTATCGATTGAGCCACACCCGCTTCCCAACCCTTCCACTCTTGGCATGAATATCCGGAATAATTAGCTTCAGAATCTTGTGGCCAAGCCCCAGCTCTGCTTTTTCCTGGCCCTGTAAATTTGTACAAGATCCTTAGCCTCTCAGAGGCTCAGTTTCCTCACCCATACTGTGGGATTAAATATCACCTGCTTATGCAGGTGTTCCGATGTCCAATGAGGAAGTACAGAGAGTGTTTGGCGACTGGCATCCAGCAGGGAAAGTAAATGGCATAGGGCAGTAGCACACCTGTCACCTGCCACTATCACAGCCCCACTGATGGCCCAGGCCCTAGCATGTAAAAGTATGAGATAAATATTTGTTGAACCAAATTGATTTCCTCCCTTCTCTTGGATCTCTGAAGTGTTTGCTTTCAATCTATCACTTTTGGAGGTAAGATATAGGGTTAGTCTGCTCATGTAAAATGTTCAGATACAATTTGACACTGTGGTAGATAGTCAGCTTGGTTATATTTTGTGGGTGTTGAAAAAAAAAAAAGATTATTTCTGGAAATCTTGACTTGAGAGCCTGGCTAGCAGCAGGGTGGGGGCTGAGGAACAGCACCTAGGCAGGGCCCTGCAAATCCACGGGAGGCCCGAGCCCTGGCGGCTTCAAGATGCATAAAGGTATACTTCAAGGTATAAGGTATAAAATCAGAACGTGAACTTGGTCTCAAGCTCGATTCCCCCATTATGTTGTTCAGCAGCAGCCAAGACTCAAACTAGAGAATATTTAAAGCATAGTTCTGCCTATTCTGCTTAAAATTCAATGCTTGTCCTAGAGAGAGCTTTTTCAGAGAAAAGAGTAAAGAATAATCAAATTAAGTATAGAAAACAAAAAGTTATGAAAAACTATGGCGTTTCAGACACTAGGTGCTTTCAGATGTGCTTATCCCTTAACACTCACTCAACAATGCTGCAGATGAGGAAACTGAGGCTCAGAGGACAGTGGCTTGCTCAAGGTCAAATAGGAAATAAGTGATAGCAGTGGGGAAATGATGCCAAAGCCAAAGATCTTTCCTTAATCCCAAGAGCACCCTCTTTCCATTCAATAATAAGCATGACCATTTAGGATCAATGACCTATTTATTTATTTACCTCATTGCACCAAACTGACATGGCTTAACATTCCTTTTCCAGAAAGAACAAAAAAGTGTTCTAAATAGAAGAAGTGCTCATTCTTTGCTGTACTTAGAATGTTAAGCCAAGGGCTTGATCCAGCAAGCAACCATGTTAAAATACAAAGCAAATATACATTCAGGGGAAACTTATAAGGCATTATTGGAAGGGAAATGGCTAGTGTGAAATTACTTGGAAAAGTTACATGTAGAGTTTTACTGCTCTAAGTAAATATGGGATACTCAAGGAGGAATGAATCACTGAAGTTTTTTCTACCAATGTATGCTGTTCTCTGTACATAATTCTATTGTGAGCCCAATGCCTTTCTCAGAGAGTGATAAATGTAGAGAGAGTGGATTAAAAAAAAAAACTCTATAAAGAATCACTGCCATAAAATGATGGGGTGAGGCAAACTCTAAATTGGATAATCTTTCCAGAAAGCAATTTGCCAAAACATATCAAAATTTTAAAAGTATACACAAAGTCAGTCCACTAATTCCACTTCCTAAAGGTAAATATAAAGATTTACGCATGAAGATAATCACCGAAGTATTATCTAAAGTAGTAAAAAATTAAAAACAACCCCAACATCTAGAAATAGGGAATTAGTTCAATTATGGTAGTCATACATTAACTTAAGCATAATCAAATTATAGGTTTCTAATACCCCATGAATATGTTTACAATATAACATCCTTAAAGTATGTATGAGTAGAAAAAAAGCTTGGCAGTATAATTTTAAAACCTTAAATTATCTTTTAGTTAAAAGATTATTGGTATATATGTTCCTGAATTTTTCAAAAATTTACAATAGCATATATTACTTTATAACTAGAAAAACTGACATTATTAAAAAAAAGTTCCAATATAAAATGAAAGCTCAGCATCATTCTTTTCATTCATGTGCTTGCACACAAAATTCATCAAGTTGCTATAAACACAAGTGAGTTCTTAAAAGGTAAGACATCGGGAAGCGGGTGTGGCTCAATCGATAGAGCTCCCGTTTGCCATATGGGAGGCCCCGGGTTCGCTTCCCAGGGCCTCCTTGTGAGGGCAGGCTGGCCCGCGCGGCGCGGTGGGCTGATGCAGCAAGACCTCACAGCAAGGGGGAGATAAGCAGACACAGAGAAGACACGCAGCAAATGGACACAGCAAACACAAGCAGCAAGAGGGGGATAAATAAATAAATAAATAAATAAATCTTTAAAAGAGAAAAAAAAAAAAAAAAGGTAAGACATCCAGAAACCCAAGCACAAAAGAATAAGTTGAAGGAATTTGGAATTTTCATCCTGGAAAAGTGTATTTGGGCCAGGAAGTGGGGCACAGATATTTGTAGGGTTGCCGTTTAAGGAGAGAGAAAGCACTCAGTTTTTCTAAAGGATGAGTGTTAGCAAGAAACTCTTTGGTTCAATGTAAAAGGAAACCTCCTGACACTTTGAGCCGTATGAGAAATGGATGTAATTGTCTCGGCACACGGCAACTTATGGACCAAAGAATCAGACCAGCAGCGCCCTGGTGACCTGCTGTCAGGGACGTGGCCAAGGGCTCCCCATGCTGGGAGGCCAAAGTGACCTCTGAAACATCTTCCAGCACTGTTTGCACAATGCCCTGAGCTAATGCACACACTGGGAGGCTTGAAAAGGGGGACTCCCCCAACAGAATTGGGGTGAACTCTGCTGGACTCCACTTTCAGGGCAGAAGTCTGAGCCAACGGACACCTTTGCCTGCACTTGTGTTCCTTGGTTTCCCTTGGCTCGTGCCTTCGTGGTGTCTGATTTGGTGCCCATGACAGTGTGCTTCTGGGACTGGAGGTGCAGTTAGCTGCTCATCTTAGGATTTCAGTGCTTGCCCCAATGTCCATTCATCTGGGGGCTGTGTGAGGCTCAGCAAGGGGCAGGCAATGCTCACTAGACAAGAATCTCGGGGATGATGTCTGAATGTGCAGCAAAGGCAGCATCTGCAGGTTTGCTCTTCCTTTCTCCTGGTAACACTCCTCCCCAATGAGAATTATCGTGAGGAGTGGGACGAAATTAAAGGGCATCTTTCAATGTGGAGGATGCAGAAACCTACGCAAACATGTGTAGGGATGATGTTCAAAATTCTTACCAACTGGTCCAGCATGAGCACTGACCATCGGAATCACAGCATGGCTGTCTGCTGACCAATGGCCCTGAGTTGTGTAACTCCTTGGAGCCTGAGATAGTGCATTGTTGCTGACGTGAACTCAATAATGTCTCCTAAGAGTCCACAGTCTTGGCTGGTCTTCTCTATCTCTTTTAGAGACTCATTTACTCAAAGTGTGGTCCACAGGCCAGTGGCCTCAGCATAACCTGGGAGCTGGTTAGAAATGCAGAATCTCCAACCGCACTCCAGACTGGAAGACTTCAGAGTCTGCACTTGCAGCACTGTGTTACATTCGCCTGGGGAGAATTCTGATAAGGGAGTGGTGCAGACCTAGCCTAAGTGAGAGGCAGGAGCTAAGGACAGAGACAGAGGGTCACACGTACATCCCAGCTAAGAATCTGGAAACCACAGACATTGCATGTTTGATGACCCTTCCAGCTGCCCTGGGAAGAATGCTCCAACTGGCCTCTCCTGCTTCCAGCTAATCCTCAGCTTCCACAGGAAAATGAAAGCTAAGTTCATTATTTCCTTCTCCTTTCTCATATATAAATCCTGTTTTTGTCTTTAATAGATGAATTTGATCAATTACTAGTTTCCTGTGTACACAGGTTACTAACAGGTTAGTTGTGAACTATGTGTATTTAATTTAGTATTAAATTTAGTATTTCATTATTTAATATTCATGAGGAGTATTAAGGAACAAACTTTTCCACTCCTAAATGCTGGAGCCCCTTAGTGTTCATATAAGGACAGGAAGCCTAAATAATTCATCTCTGGGATCTTTCCTCCAAATTTAGAGCTCGCTCTTGGTTTTTAGCATCTCAGGACATACAGCTCTTGCCCCTGGTGTCTGGTTCCAGGAGACCCCCTCTGCCTCCTGCATGCTCACCCTTTCACTCCACTCGGTGAGGAACCAGCTCTTGGCACAGGGTCCCATGTCGCAGTTCTCTATGTCATTCGGCCGGAGCTTCATGTTGCATTCCTCGTCATCAACCACGTCCCCAATGTTGCTCACGCACTTCACGTCCCGGGTCCTCTGTCCCACTCCGCAGGGCACTGAGCACTGAAACACCACAAGCTTATGTCACTGAGAAAAAAAGACGCACCAGAATGATGCACTGTCCTCAATCACCTGCCACATGGGCAGGTGTCTGTGCTGAGGCCCCTGCAATGCATGTGACCACCTGGGAGAGGAGCCCCAGAAAAGGTTACAACCTTTTCTCTAAGCCCTTCTTGGATTTCTTGCCTACCCTGCTCCAAGGGACCTCAGTTTTGTCATCTAAAAAATGGGAGAGCAAGATGGGAAGGAGCTGGATCTACCAGACCTGCAATCCCTCTTCCCACCATGACCCATGAGACAAATGGCTTTATGCCCACAGCTCCCAGGGGCCCGCCCATGAAGTTGGCCATGGGTGATGCAGATTAGCCTTAACTCTGTCTCTCATTACCACTCGGGAAAGCAAGAAAACATCTCAGAATACAATGAATAAGAATGATGTTATCATAAGGATAACTGAATGCACTGCAGTTTATAAAAAAGGAAATCATACCTTTGGTTCTTGTACTATTATTAATAACAAAGTACTCGTGGCCCCTCACACCCATGTGTCAGGACACCAGATGGAAACCGTCAGACTGGGTGGGGCCTCAGGTCGCCCCACCTCACTCGCTTGGTATCTGATGGTTTTTATCTGGAGATGGTACATGACCATTCCAATATACTGGTATGAAATTTAGCAATCATGGAATTTAGCATCGTTTGTATGAAAACGGGCAAGAATGGAATGAGAAAATGGAACTTATTACTTGGCTACAGAAACTCTGCTGGTCCCATATTTTACATACAATATGATTTTGTATTTTTCTGAAAGACAAAAGACTAATAAAATTCTAGGACATTAACCCTCACATGCCAAAGGCTGATGGGGATTAAATAATGAAGCAGCCCTGAAATTTGTTCTAAAAAACCTCCCATTGGGGTGGGCGCTGCCCTGGCAGACAGACTGTCAAAGAGCATTTCAGTCGGGGGTGGGCTGTGGAAGAGATGATTTCACTGGAGGCAGGAACTCCTGCATTGGGCCTTGCAGGCTGCATAGGAGCTCACCAGAAGGAACAGCTGGGGGACAGGTAGAGGGAACAGCATCAACAAGGGCAGGGAGGCACGGAGTACACCAGGTGCTTGGGGATGAGAAACAGGTGTGGCTGGGGCTTAGGATATGAGGAACATATGAAATAAAACTATAAAGGGACACTAGAAAATTCCTCAGAGGCCATATTCTAATATTTAGGTGGGCAAAGGGGAGCCATCAAAAGTGGGAAAGCTGTGTTTTAGAGCAGGAGCTCTCAGACTTTCATACAAATACATGACTACGTGGGGATCAGGTGAAAATGCAGATTCAACCTCAGTAGGCCCAGGGTGGGGTCTGAATGCTGTCTCTCTAACAAGCTCCCGCGGGCTGCTGCTGGTTGCTGGACCATACTTTGAGTAGCAAGGATTCTGAAAACTTTCCAAGAGCATGGGCTGCATAGATCATATACACGTGGGTAGGCACACAGCAGGTGCTCAATGCAGAGCCTCTGAGTGGATTCAAGGAAAACCCCGGCAGCAAGCCTGGGGTTGGGATTGCCGAGCTAAGGGTACAACCACATGGTTTGCAGAGAAGGCCATCCAGGATCTCACAGGACGAGTTCCCTCCTGGAAAACCCAGGTCTCGGCAGGGGACTTGGAAAGGGCATTCCACAGCCAGCTGCCTGCCCTGCTGTACCGAGGTCCAGTCTGTCCGGATCTGCCACTCGCTGCAGATCTTGAGCTGGCAGGTGCTGGTGGTCTCCGGCTTCTCCAGGTGCTGGCAGCGGTAGGGCTGCACCGTCAGGCTGCGGTTGGCGTACACCTGGCGGCACAGGACCTGGCGGTGCTGCATGCCCAGGCCGCAGGTCTTGCTGCACTCGGACCATTCCCCGATGTCCCAGCTGGCTCAGGAGCAAGAGAGTGAGAGGGTGAGATTACCTTCTGGTAACAGGAAGGGTGCACAAACCCCAGCCCAGTCATCACAATCATTGGACTAGACCACGGCTTAAAATTAAAAGCCTGCCGAAGGGTCCCCTGACTCTTTAGGGGCCGTAACTTTGCTTGACATACTATTTACCAAAGGTGAGGGCCAGGCTGTAAAATTACAGAAAACTGAGAAGGTGCAAAGGACTTATATCCAGTAGAGAAAATAACTCCAAACATTAGTTTTATTGCCCGGTAGGACGTTAACCCATTTTGGAACTAACTTAGATCTTATTTCAGCATTCTTTATTTATCATTTCCATATGGCCTCCTCTGTCATCCTTCTTGGTCACCAGTTAGTTAAATAAGGTGCTTCTAGGGGAAAGCCCTGTTCTTCTGGAAGTCTCCTATTTTCCATTCAGTAACCAGCCCAGGAGCAACTCTTCAAAAATTTTCCCGACTCTTCCAGGCAGGTATATCTTGACTTTTCTTAGCCTCCCTGTGCACACAGCTCCCCCCAACACTGATCACATTGGAGTGTAGTTGTGTTTCCCTATTTGAATTGTTTCACTTTACCAAAGGGTGGGCTTCCTGGGAGTGTGCTGACCTACCAAAGTACCAGCTCCCATGTGAATCCCAAAAGACAGCTAGCCTTGCTAAAGAGCTTGCATTTTATGCATAGACAGCCTCATGTTTCTAAATTAGATGGGTTAAAAAATTATTTTATATCTGCTACTAAGGTCTTATTCACCGGCAACCAGAAGGGACCTGATAAAGGTCCCCTAAAGAGAGGGGCCATCTTACAAGGCTGGGCAAGGGAAGATGTTGCAGGGCTCCTCCTCGGGGGTTGGCTTCATGCTGGGGTCACAGTAGCTCTCAGGAACCTCTTCATGAGTGTTTCTGTTCACACAGTGAAAAACAGGGTACTGCGATCCTACAGCAAACGACAGAGAGAACGTCTGAAGGATAGTCCCACACCCTGGAAAGCTGGACCACGGTGGAGGGAGCTTCAGGTGCTGGTGTCCTCACCCAAGCAAGTGGTGACGACGAGAGAACACAAAGGGGGAAGAGTCACACACGCTCCCTCCTGCCGTGTGTTTATGCCCCTGCACAAGAGCTTTGCTAGGCCCCGGGGGCTGCAAAGAAGAGTAAGCTATAGCTCCTGCAATTGTGGACAAGGTCTGAATACATTCAAAGGCAGGTGCAGGGGGTTGAGTAGCGTCCCTCCAAAATCCACATCCACCAGGAACCTCAGAATGTGAGCTTATCTGGAAACAGTCTTTGCAGATGTAATTAGTTAAGAGGAGGTCAGACTGGATTAGGGTGGGCCCCAAATCCAATATGAGTGGCGTCCTCCTAAGAGGAGAGAAATCTGGACACATTCACACATGGCCACGTGAATTTGGAGGCAGAGTTTGGAGTGATGCTGCCACAAGCCCAGGGACACATGAGGCAGGCAGAAGCTGGAAAAGGCATGGAAAGGCACCTCTAGAGACTTCGGAGGGAGCACGGTCCTGCTGACAGCTCGGCTTCAGTCTTCTGGCCTCCAGAACTATGTGAGAATAGACTTCTGTTGTTTTAAGCCACCCAGTTTGTGGTACTTTGTTATGGCAGGTCTAGGAAACTCATATAGCAGATAAAAGCAATTTTCATAACAGTTCAAGATAATAAAGGAGGTATCACTGGGCAGGGGAGTAAGATGAGCACAAATGATAACTACGCAAAGGTTCTCTGTAGCCATTAAATAGAAAGGGTCCTAGCGGGATCAAGGTGGGTCCTAGAGGAAGGGAGGGGTGTGGGTAGTTGTGCCCACATGTGTTTTGGAGGGAAGGGGCCGTCCAGGTGGTTGAATTGGAACAAAAGTGCTCTACAAACCTGTGAGTGTGTGCCCAGCATGTTTAAGAGCCAGTGAGCATCGAGGCAGGTCAAACAGAGAAGTGAGAAGATTCAGGAAAGACTAGAAGAGCTGCCTGTCCCCTTCCTTTGAAAGCAAGTTACACATTTTAATTGTTTGGTTTTATGTCTGTCTCCTGTGAGACAGTGAGCTTCTCAAGGGCAGGACTAGTTCTTGTTCATTCTCTGTAACCCCAGTACCTGGCAGAGTAGCAAGTGCTCAATAAAGGTTTGTTGAATGAATATTTATCTCAGATTTAATATTTGTTTTTATTACATTACTAAAAACATACCAACTGACTTAGGTTTTTTAAAAAATACACAACCTAGCTTTGTTGATTTAAGAAAGAGATCTATTTTTGATAAAAAGCCAGAATTTAAATGGGATTTCTAATTTCTAGCTCAATTTAAAAAAAAAAGGCCCTTTCATTTCTGACGTCTCTCTGCTGCCACCTACTGGCAGCACTGATGTATTACTAATGGATATTCACTAAGAAATGTAACCTGTTCTTGTGCAATGTAATCATATGAAGAGTAAGATGTTTCTTCACAAATAGAACAGTCCAGGTCAGTTCAAAATTCACGCTGAGAAGAACACGATCATTTACTTTACAGCTCAAACTTATCTCTGTTGTTAATTGGCAGGCATTTATATCTTTTGAACCTCCAACTCACTACAATTTTATTTGTAACTTGAGGGATAACTTTTAACATAAATGTCTGAATATTTCATTAGCCATGAAATGTTTCTTTGCTTCTCTAAACTGATCTTATGTGGCACACTGAGCCAGAGGGTAGTTCTTATAAGAAACTTTTCAGTTTGTAAGACAGTTTTGAATCTGAAACGATCATTTGTTTAAATTACCCTTGCAGTAAAAATTTACAATACAGCTATAATTTGAGATTGTTATTTAAAATAACATTCCAATTAGGCATAATTACGAGCTGAGTAAAAAGCAGTACTGACTATAAAATTAATGAGAAACAAAAACTTTTGTGGAAGCAAATTTTGTCCTGCTATATATCTGTGTCCATTAAGAGATTTTAAATTAAATTCAACAAACATTTAAGCACATAATATACACACAGCATTATGCTGAGCTATAAAGATGAATAAGACTCAGTTTACAGTTTGCAGTGTACCCGTGTGGGATCCAACTGTGAAGGGATTAAGTACAGACCTTGTTATTTAGTCTCTTCCTTTCCCTCTGGACCATGTGGGTGAACTTTTCCACTTATAAATTTGTAGACTGGAAAGCAAAAGTAACTACCCCAACGACTTGTCACTCAAATGAGGGGGAAATTTGTTATTTTTCGCTAGAAGGATACAGGTTGCCATAGGAATGCTCTGTGCCATGGGAAGATGGGTGCCGCTTGGGGTTGCTTTGGCACACAGCCGCTGCTGGCCTCCCGCCCCTTCCCCCCTTTTACTGCCTTTGTGCAGCCCCAGTGTTTAGCCAAGGAAATGAACTCAGAGGCTTGTTTGCGCACACATGCTCTCTTTCTAATACCGCAATGATGATTCTTGATCCAGTGACTGCAATGCTCTGTTTCTTTGGTTCAGTTTCAACTTCTGCATTAAATGGAGACTGTCACTCAAAATGGCACCTGGCCACCTCTTCATGGTCCAAGCACATGCCTCAATTAGTCCTCTAATTGTTAGCAAGCAAGAACGTAGTAGTGAGGCCAGGTGCTGGCTGGGCTTCAGGCAGCAGGAAAAGTCTGGGCTCAGTTTCTTTGGATTGTGTGTTGGGCATGTTGATCAGAACAGAAATGTTACGTGGGAGGAGGAAACTGTGTCACAGGTAGGTTGCAGAAATAAAATGGGGTGAGGGAATTTGGGGGAGTCAGGGTGTGTGTGTGAGTGTGTGCTATCTTAAAAGATTAAATGAAACCATATGGAAATCTAGAGAAAAGATTCTTCAGTTTTGAATCCATCAATCCACATTCTTTATGCTGACAGAACACAGGTAAAGGCAGTAACAGACTTGTACAGCCAGGATATAGTGAGGATGTGAAAGATACCCTGTGTCTTTGCTCAAGCCTCCTATAGTCCACTTTTGAAATGGGGCAATGATACAGTCATTCATTCATTCAAGGCCACTTGAGGGGTGCCTGCTGTGTGCTGGGTACAGGCTGGTGCACAGATGGCCAAGCGCACACCATGTGGAGTCAACCGAGTCAGGATGAAGCAGGAAAGGCTTCACAGAGGAGCTGGTATCTCAGCTAGGTCTTGGAGTTAGCAGGAGTCTGCCAGCACATGCCAAAAAATGGTAAGGGAAGTAAATTTTATACCTCAGCGTGGATCACACAGTCTGGGGTGAGGGTGAGGACAAAATAACTGAAATCTTTGGCTATGGGGTCTCTCCGTCATGGCTGGGGCCTGCTGAGTGAGCACTTGGACGAATAGGTGCCATCTGCTGCCCGCGTGAAAGCTGGCAAATGGCACGTGCTTTTGTCCTTGTCTACAACACCATGCCCTGTGGTCTCCAGACAGGGCTACACTTCCCCCTGCTGGAAAAACTGGGCCCAGGTTCCTTTAAAAGATGAATCTTCTGCACATGCCGCCCTTGATATATAATCTTAAGATCATTTCCATCCTTTTTATAACTTTCCTTTGTTTTCAACTAGTTCTGAGTGTATCTGGTTCCTTTAATAGCCACTACCTAAATGGTAGAATATTCTGGTAATAATACATTTTATCTTGGGTTTCTATATCAATTACATCACATGCTGCTTCCCTCTATAACATCATGGGCACATTCTCACTAAAATGATTTTGGCCTCAATGCGTAATTATCTCTAGCTTTCTGCCTCTGTCAAGACACATTCTGCAGCATTTAATTTCCCCTCACAAAGCTTATAAAAGAAGTTGGTCAACTGACTCTCCAGCCTGCATTCTCTGTACACGTATTGAGTACACACAATAAAACCTCCGTAGATCAGCACTCCAGTTACCAAGTCATCGTGGAACCTGCAGAAGTTCCAAGCAGGGGAGCCCAAGCCTCTGACAAAGACTAAAGACCTAAATTCTAGCCTCCAAAGCTACTAAGCCAAAGCTCTTATGAAAAAGATAAAAGCACTAGAAGCACTTCTGAAAGATTTTTCCATGTGCTACTTATGTCAAAGGCTCCAAATTTAATACCCTCAGATACATGTCAAAGAAAGGAAAACAAAAAAAAATCCCTCAAGCCCTACTCTGGAGTATCACACCAGCCTCCAGGTTACAGAAATCCTCTTGGGGATACAGCCTGTTTATATAGTATGCTCCCCAGAAGAACAGTTGTCTTAGGGGCACAACAAATAGGACTTCACTTCAAACAGGAGGCTACGGTCATATCAGGAAGGACACTGCAGTCACAGAGTGCATAAGTCTACCCTTAGCAGTAAGCATCACAAGGGAGTCCTGGAGATGAAGTCACTGCCCAGTGGCAGGGAGGTGGTCAGCAGGCCCCTCCCGCCGTCAGCTCCTCCAGCGTGTCCTCGGCTGCAGAGAGCCACCAAGTCCGCGGTCCCGCCTTCCCCAGGGAGCCCGCGTCTGGGGACTGTGCAAGGCAGGGTATAAAGGGCTGGGCGATTCGGCCCGAAGGGTACAGTGATAGGCACTGTCCTCTCTACAGCTCTCCCCTGGGTGGCTGAGGTCTTCCTGGGCCTGCAGCACAGTTTACTTTTCCCTCTGATGCACCCTGCTTCCTCCCTCTTCCTTCCCCAACTGCTGATTCCTAATGTCCATCCTGCACCCTAAACTCTGTCCGAGCATCTGTCCCCAAGAACTCGCCCTGTGACACTGTGTGTGGGCACATCCTAGGTGCTCAGTGAAATGGAGGAAGGGGTGCCTAGCGAACAGGGTGTAGATGAGGTGACCAGATCCCAGCCCTGCCTCTGCCACTCCTCATGTGAGACCCTTAGGAGAGGAGCAGGCCCTCTGAGCATTAGTTTCCTTGTCTGTAGATGGGGTGGAGAGCTTTATCCTGCTGGTTCACATGGGAGAACTTGTGTTGAATTTCTGAAGGGATTTAGGAATGCAGATGCTGTGCTAAAGGGCTTTTTAATAGTATCAGCAAGAAGTAGCTCACTGGTGTGAAGAATAAGACTCTGAAGATTCCGCAAAGCCTTCTGCACCCATAACCCGGGGATGCCAAGAAGCTGAGCCTTCTTGCTTTCCTTGCTCCTCTGATAAGCAGAGGTAGAACCTGGTCCAATCTGGGAGTTCAGGGAACTTTTCTGGAAGAGCCATTGGAAGACTGGAAGGACAAGAAAGAACCGCGCAGAAGGAAGGTTGGAAGACTTCCTGGCAGAGGATGGCATGAGGAAAGGGCCGGGGTGTGGGAGAGGACTGGGTGTGGTGTGGGGACTACAATCAAATGAGCGTTCCTAGAGCGTCAACGGTCAGGGATGGGGCGATGGAGGGAGAGGAGGGCAAGAGTGGGCCAGGTCGAGCAGGGCTTTGCTGAGGGTCCGAGCTTATTCTAAACCCGTCTCAGGGCATGGCTGTGAGCAGACTGTGACAGAGAAGATCTGCATCTCAGACGGGTCCTTGCAGAACTGGGAGGCAAGACTGGAGACAGAAAGCTGGATGAGGAGGGTACCGCGGCGGGGGGAAGGCAGCAGTAAAGGAGAGAGAGGAGGAGTCGGCTCCACGACCATTCAGTCAGAGGGAGAGCTGGCGGAGCGTGGTGTGTGATGGGACGTGGGGAGCGAGGGGCTGGCGGGGCTGCTTAGTGAGACAGGGCATCCAGGAGGCGGAGCAGGCTTTTCTGTGGAGAATGGAGCAAGGGGGGAGGGCGGTAAGTTCCCTTTGGGACATGTTGATGTTGAGGTGCCTTTGAACTTTCGACTCTACAGATTGAGGCAGCCATTGAATACATGATTCTGGATCTCAGGGGAGAGGTCAGAGCCAAGAGATAACCAATAAATGGCAGTTAAAATAATGAGAAGGAACGAGAGTTCTCCGAAATCAAAGTGTAGAGGGATCAGATCTATGATCCAAGGACAAAACTCCAATGGGATGCCAACTTGTGAGTTTCCAACAGAGGAGGAGGGGCTCAAAAACCTGAAAGGACAGTATAAGGGGTAGACAAGAGTCCCTGAGGTTTCAGTGTTTCTGATTAAAGGATTCCAGGAAGCAGTATCGGCCAGCAGTGTCACATGTCACAGAGAGGGTTGGTGAGATGGCTGGGAAGCATGCCCTGGATTTGGAAACATGGAGATTAGTGACAGAAAAGTTTCAGTGGTGTGGAGGGAGCAGAAATCAGACTGCAGGGGGCTATGTGACAGGGGAATGGGCAGCAGAGGGACAGGGCAGGAGCTGCAGGACGAGGGACTAATAGTGAGGAAGGGAGAGACTCGAACATGTTTCATGTTTATGGGCTGCGGAGAAGGAGTTGGTGGAGGAGACCAGGAGAAGCAGAAGATGTGAGAGAGAGGACGATCAATGGAGCTGGAGCCCGAGGAGTGGGAGGTGGGGGGCGGGGGGATGAGTGGATCAAGAGCAAAGGTGCACGAGCTGGCTGGCAATTGTAGGTG
>JAQZBX010059259.1:0-17562 GCA_029593785.1 Cabassous unicinctus | reverse complement strand
CGTGTCTGCTTATCTCCCCCTTGCTGTGAGGTCCCGCTGCATCAGCCCACCGTGCCGCGTGGGCTGGCCTGCCCTCACAAGGAGGCCCCGGGAAGCGAACCCGGGGCCTCCCACATGGTAAACGGGGGCTCTATCGATTGAGCCACACCCGCTTCCTCTTGTGAGGTCTTGCTGCATCAGCCCACCGGGCCACGCGGGCCGGCCTGCCCTCACAAGGAGGCCCCGGGAAGCGAACCCGGGACCTCCCATATGGTAAACGGGAGCTCTATCGATTGAGCCACACCCGCTTCCCTAGTATATTCTTAATAAATATTTAGTGATCAACTATGTGCTCAAATCTATGCCAAATAATGAGGGTATGCAGAAAAAGAAGATTTTGCCATACTCTCAAAGAATTGACAGTTTATTTTTGCAGCTAAGACTAACATATGTGAAACAGTTAACTATTATGAATTAATAAGCCAATTTCTTCAACATTTCAAGAATGTGACTTCTCAGGGATATACAACATTCTGCACTATCAGGGGTCAGTAGAATTTTATAAACTAAGAAAAAAAAACACTAGCTATTGGAGATAGCCTCCAAATTAGCTTGCAAAGAAGCTACCCACAACCAAACCTCAAAACAAAGATCTCAAGAAAGGAACAACAGCAGCAAAATACAATAAAAACAAAACAAAACATTCCCCAATCTTGAGGATTTTGGGATGGTGATGTCCACTCTGCTTCTAACTGAGAAGGGGCTTAGAACCCAGGGGACAGATGGATGGAACTATCTTGCTTGCAGTTGCAGATACTCTCGGTTCCTTATGATGGCCATTGTCCACCATCATCTCCTTGTTAGTTTTCTTGGGTCAGTCCAATGGACTGGTGAGTAGGTGTTGCAACTCTGCTGAAATTCAGGACTCAACTGGCACATGGATGGACCAAAGATGTAAGTCTCTGGGATATATATTTATCAAGTAAAGTGCTAATTACAGGCTCAAATAAAAGGGGCAGAAGAACCCCATATAGAGAACCTATAAATGAGTCTAACTCTGTTACACTGGGGAGAATAAATTCCAAAGTAAATCTCACTGACAGGATGCCGATTTCCTGAGCTGTCTGCCCTGCTTATAGTTTCCAGATGTCTCTAGAACACTCAGGAGCCCTGCTATTGAGGAACTGTTTACTGTGGTAGTCAATGAGATGCTACTGAGACTTGCATAAGCGTAACCTCTGGAATGACCTCTTGACTCACTTTGAAATCTCTTTGCCATAAAAACTCATTTGTATTAACCATTTCCCCTTTTTGGTCAAGGTCTTTTTCCAGATGCATGGCTAGTTGGTGCTTGGTAATAATCCCTCGGTGCCAGGGAGTCTCATCCCCGGGAGTCATGTCCCACAGCCGGGGGAAGGTAGTGCATTTATATGCTGTTTGACTTAGAGAGAGGCCACATTGAGTAACAACGAGGCTTTCAGGAGGTAACTCCTAGGCAGTATATAATACTAGTTTAAGTTTCAATTACACAAGAAAAGGTTCATAAGTACAATCATCAATATCAAGGGCCTGCGTAATGGTCTGTCTTCCTTCACTAGGCACTGCCCTTGCACTCAGGGGATTCTTGCTGTCTTATTAGAGAATGTAGCAGAACTCCCCAGGATGGAAATTCAATATTCTTTTGGTTATTGTGTGGAGCTCCACCCACCGAGAAAATGTCCCATGAACACTTGAACATATTCATGTCTTTAGAGGCATGCCTGAGGTGAACCCCTTCCAATGTGTCCATACATCACTGACATTCTACTATAGACTTATTATTATTTTGGCAAGGGAAGAACACTTATCATTGATGTAAAGGCAGTGGTTACCAGAGGTTCTGAGGGATAGGAGAGGGAAGAATAGGCATAAATTTGGGACATTGTTATATTTTTTGTATAACATTTATGTAATCTAAAGCTTCTTTAAAAATAAAAAATAATTAAAATTAAAAAAGAAAACAACAACAAAAAAAAAACCCCACAGTTAACTCAGCTATGGCACCCTTGACTTCTTACTGTCCAGGATCCTTTAGAAGAATCCAGGGATTGCTTGGAATTTTGTACAGAACCAGTTTTTGCCAGTTTAGCAAATATTCTTGGTTACTGGGAAAACTTACCTTCTCCTATAGCTGCAGATGTTAAGGATTATAAACCTTATGATGTAGAAATTAAATATGGTTTGCTTCATGTTTCTGAAGGGTTGTCATTTTTGCATAGCAGTGTGAAAATGGTTCATGGAAATATTTCTCCTGAAAATGTAATTTTGAATAAAAGTGGAGCCTGGAAAAAACAAACAAACTACTAAAACATTATCAACCTTTTCTCTTTCCAATGCCTGCATTATTACTTAAAAATTAGTGATTATAACACTCTTTGGTATTTATTCTAAGCAAGGAGATATCTGCAGGTATTGAACTAGCTTGACCTAAGGCTTTGGTTTTAAAAGATTATGGAATTTGGGTGTGTGTGTGTATGTATATGTGTGTGTTTGCATGTGTGTCTACATGCAGACACACACATGGGGAGAGAAGAATTGCAAACTCCATTCCAGAACTATCAAGATTAAAAGTAGAAATCCTACCAAGGCAAATAACTTTTGTGTTTTAGTGTGTTGCAAATTATCTTGTTATTTAAAAGCCAATTAACATTAGCAATGTGGTATAGCTTTGGTACATATTGTATTCTACAAAGAATTGTTCTTGTGGTATAGTTGGAGAGCACTGATTTGAAGAAACAATAACTCCTGCACAAAACTGTCATTGATACATTCCTTAGGATAAGTGAATATGTCACACAGTATCTATTTTAATTATTCAATTCTGTACCTCTAAACCCACCAGGGTTTCCTACTTAGCTTTACTGTTTTGTTATAGCACATCAGTGAGGTAAAAATGTAAACACTGAAAATAAATGAGGTGACATTCATTTTATTAATTTTTGGTGCAAGATAGAATACATTGTGGATAAATGTCAACGAAGGGGAAAGACTTTTTTCATACATTGGTACTAATATTTCTGAACTGTCATTCATGTTCTTGTCTGCTATAGACTTTTTCCAACTTTTCCAGCCACAGACTCTTCATACCTGCCTCTGGTTCACTGTAATGCTTTCTACATGTCTACAAATGCACCTTGAGTTTTGACTATATCACCATAGCACATACTTATAACCTTTACACTGGATGATTGAACAAACATAATTTTTAAAACATCTCAATCTCCCATTACAATTATATGACATAATGACTGGTTAACAGAGACCATTTGTACAAATTCTGGCCTTGTGGACTTTATGGTCAATCCAGGATTACAAACAGGAAGTGAGGCAGGGGTAAGTACTTGGGGCATAGCAAATCAGTATATAGGTGTGAATATGCTTTTACAGTAATTTTTAAACTTGAGTAATTTAAAAAGTGAATTCTGGATGTATGATTACGTGGTTCAGACAGCAAGCTAATCTAATTTATGCAACAGAAAACACTTTTAGGATTTAGACAGGAATATATTTTGCAGAGCCTTTAATGGTAGAAGTTATCCATTCATTTCCTGAATAAACACATTGAATCCTGTTATGGAATAGGAATAATTCTAGGGGCTGGGAAGACAAAAATGAAGAAGACATATTTGATTTCTTTATCCATAAAACTGACATACAAATTGAAGGTACAAAGAAACAAACAATGAATATGCAGATTCTCTGCTGGGGAACAGGTATGGCATAGATAGGGAAAAATGTATGGTAAAATGAGATGGAAGATAGGGACACAGAGGAATATAGTGAGGTAGTTACAAATATTTTTGAGCAATGGAGAGCACAAATATTGAATTGAAATTTCAAAGATGATATTGTGAATTTAGTGTGGGGAAGAAAAAACAGTGTTGGAAATGCCCAGAGTCTGTAGACTTATTATGGTACTTGGGCATTTGTAAAAGAAGTATCACAAATAAAAATGTACAATCCTGGCTGATGGGAGGAGTCTAGGATTGCTGAAAGGAGTCTAGGATTGTCGTATGAGTTGGGCATCTTAAGACACTTGGGGGAAATGGATGTGGCTCAACCAGATGGGCAACTTCCTACCACATGGGAGGTCCTGGGTTTGAGTCCCAGTGCCTCCTAAAGAAGACAAGCAGATGCTCGTACCTGCTGCAAGGAGCTGGACGCCACACCCTGCCACACCGAGCAGATGCCTAAATGAGCAGATGCCACAAAATAACAGATGCCACAGCCCATGGGGAGTGGATGTGGCTCAGGCCATTGGGCACTCCCTTCCCATGTGGGAGATCCCGGGTTCGGTTCCCGGTGCCTCCTGGAGAAGGCGAGCAAGCAATGAGCAGACAGACAAAAGACCATGTGGGGAAGAGGCAGATAAGTAAAAATAAAAATAATAAAGTAAATAAGTAAATCTTAAAAAAAAAAAAAAAGACACCTGGTATGGGACAGCCAGTTGATGTGATGATTTTTTGAGGTTAGGAGGAAAAGAGGAGCAGTTAGAGAAGAAACATTTCATGCAATTTTAAAAAAATTATTCTTCTATGCTTATTATTTAGATTCTTGGGCTTATTTTTAAAAATTTTTCCAAAGTTGTTCTACTTGCTAGTGCTTTCCCTAAAACTAATCATGATTAATAATAATTTGGGCAAAAATCATACCAGACATTGCTAACTTGTCTTAGAGGATGGCATTCACAATGATTGAGAACAATATGGTGGTGGGATTGGTCAAAATGGAACTTAAGACCTATATTTACTATAGAAATTTTTCATTGTAATTGTAGCTCCTTCCTGCAGGTATCATCACTATTTGTTCTTTTACCCTTGTTGACTTGAAAACTTGGCTCAGAAAGATCCACACTACGAAGTCCTAGGTAACTACGATATCCTCCAGCTGAGTCCTTAGAGCATAGGTTCTACTTGAATTGCTTTCTATACAACAGTTGTTTAGGTGTCTTGTTAGCATTTGTCTTCTGCACATATCCATCTTGATGGAATTGTGTTGTGATAAATGGTACTTCAATCCTAGTAGACTTGCTGCATTCCAGGTCCACCCTGTTGGTGATTCAGTCTTGCCATTTAGTGTGAAGAATTTGACAGCACTCCTTCAAATGCATTGCAGATTTAATAGCACCAAGATTTGGATAATAGAGTGCCTACTATAGAGCATTATTTTGGCATGTGTATGGAGTGTGGGTATGTGAGAAAGAGAGAGAGAGAGAGAGCATACATGCTGTACAGGGCAAAGTCTACAATATCCTTTTATAAGATGTAACAGATATCATTTTTAACATATACTCAGAAAATATTTGATGATTAATAGAGCACATTTTCTCATATAATTGCAGATCCATATTTCACTTTCAAGATTAGACATGCTATTTCCTTTTTTCCTTTCAGCTATAGACAAAAGCTCTTTCAGGTAAGACAGTATTTTACCTTACAATCACACAACGTCAAGCCAGAGTCATTGTTCTAAAGGAACTGAACTTTCTGCCACTTCAACAGCCCATAAGTGCTGACTGTTAACTCGTTTTTCTTTTCATCTGAAGTGACTGTGACAAGAAACAAATTCATAGAAGTGGAATTATCTGCGATGGTGGGCCATTGGACAGCTGACCTTGGAAAAATTAAAGCAAGTGAGTGGTGGTTGACAGACAATCAGATCTGTGCCAGAGTTGTGATTAGAAACATGGGCATTAGTCTGTTTATAATTTACAATTTTCAGATATAGACATTTTAAAAAATATTATTTGTTAAAAGATTAGATGTTATTTTTTTAATATTTTTGAGATGTTTAGTTTCAGTACTTTTGAGAATGATTTTAAATTTCTAATTTTAAGCAAACTAAGAAGAGTGTGTTTAGTACTTATTATTCCAAGAAAGCTTAAACTGGAGGAAGTATGTAGCTACTTCAACATTTGCTTATGCTTGGTTTTTGAATGCCTGTTGTACTTTTTCCAAGGCAGTATATTACCTTTTAGTGTTGCTATTCTTACGAAAGAAAGTGAGTTTGCACTTCCTAACCTTTTGCCTCTTCTGCTTCACACTTTTGCTTAAACTCCCTTTGACCATATTTTCCGATCTCCCTACCCCTACATTGTATAAATATGCTGATCACCTCTTTCTTTCAACCTCTATATATTTATTTTTGCTCCACTTATGATAAAAATGCCACAGTCTTCTTCTCCAATTGACTTTATGTTTCTATTACTTGAACTATTAGTGTGGGTTCTACCATACTGGAACACATAAATGAGTCTATGAATTTAGACAAACAGCGAGTCAATTAAATCAAATATCCATCTAGTTTGTTTATTATTTCTACTCAATTGATGGGTTGGTTGATAATTTGGCCATCTATCTTGTATCATCTTCTGCATATTTGCTTTTGGTGGTTCACTCATTCAACCATTCAGCCTATCCACACTCACTATTTATCAACAACACAAAGCTAAGTATGACATGGGTTTGCTATTGAAGAACATAAACTTGAATGGCATATTGGTTTCTCTTAGATCTGCTAAGTTCCAAAATGATTTTGTCATTATGTATTTTTATAGATTTATAACAGAAAAAAAAAAGCTAGGTCTGGTTAATGTATTGTTTTTTCATTTTCATATCAATAGCATTTTTGCATCAGTTTTATGAGATTCCTAATTAGACTATTAAATGGATTTTAATAACATTATTTAGAATACAGAAAATCATTCCAACTCTGTTAAATATGTATTTGGAAAAAGTTTATCTAGGTTTCTGCTAAGACTTGAATCAAACCCAAACTCTGTAGTCATCTAATAAATATTTTAGTGAATATTTTTTTCTCCAGCAAGTCAAAGAATGGCAAGAGGTTTGTAAAACAGTGCCCAATTTTTTTATTGAATCAGGGGTCTCAAGGTAGTTGTGGAGATGACTCATACAAACACAGAAAGATTCAGAAGAAATCATGTCTTTGAAACCTTTGGCTAGTAATCTAATCTCCTAATGTCTCACATTCTCACTATAAAATACGTATGATAATTTTACCTCACTGAGATGTCGTGAGGATTAAATGAGATAATATGTAAACACACTTCATCTGAGTCAAAGTTGATGAATAATTCTACCTCTTTTACTAGATAAGGAGGAATACCACTCTGCTGTGTTATCCTCTTAATAAGCTTGGTAGTGAATACAGTCTATCATAAGCAGGTATCAAGTATGTGTTTAGTGAATGCATGAACTTTCCTAAATGATGTAGTACATACTGCTTTTGTAATTAAGAAAAATGAAAGGTAAATAAACCTGAAGCATCCAGGGACAGATTTGTGGTAGAGTTTAGACTTAAGTGGGGATTTGAAGGAAATGCGTTATTTAGATAGAAAAGAGGAACAAGAGGGGAATTTCATGAGGAGGGGTTACTAATAAACAAGGATACATAAATGAAAAGGAAATTGGAGCACAGAGCATTCTAAGTAATAACTTAATCTGTGTCCAACAAAATGTTTCTTTATAATGTAAAAACTTTTAGAATTAGCCCTCATTTAAAAATCATACTTGTTAGAAATCTAATGTTTCTCACATAAATTTCCTTTTAATTCTTTAAAGGAATCTACCTTGAGGTATTTAGGAATGCTTATTTGAGAAATATAAAAACTCATATAGAAAGATCATATTTTTCTTTATCATTTTAATACCATATACTTCATGTATATCATTGGTTTCAAAACATTTTTGTAACATTATTTCATAAAATAAAAGAAAGATCAATTGGTAAGAAATTGAGAACTATGACCTAATTCCAGTTCTGCTATTAAGTAGGATAAACTTGAGTAAGTCTCATAAGTTTTTTGGGTATCCGTTTTCTCAGTTATAAAGTGGAGGAGTCTGACTAGATAATATATCAGGTTTTTCTTCTAGCAAATATTGTACATTTAAACATTACTCCTAATGTAACCCAGGGCGATAGGCAAGACAGATACCTTCTACTTTTGAAGACAAGATGCTTGAGGTTTAGAGAGGATGTTACATAATTAAGGAAGGTTGGAGCCAGGCCTAGAACACTAGTGCTTTACTATTATAGAGAATGTCTCATAAGATATGTGGGTAATGTTGGTCAGATCAGAGGGGGAGGGTTTGCACACCTAAATAGAATTTGTCTAAGATATTCCTCTAACTATGTTGATATTTGCACATTAAATGTCATCAATATCTTCAATAAAATAATTGCAAAAGCTATATGTTTACTCACCTGATTTGTTGTTCTTATAATGAATAAGGGGTGATCACATATGGTGAAGATTATGGACTTTATCCTGGATAACCAATCATATTGATGCAATGATAAATAAGGCAATATGATGAGGCAATGAGAGCTAAAGTTGAAAATTTACCCTTGGTTCCTGAAGCAGTATTATTTTCTTTTACCCCACCAAACAAAATAAGAGTACTAAATGCATCTAGGAGTGATGGCATTTTCTTTTTCCCAGTATAGATACATTTAATACCTCTGAAGGAAGTCAGAGAAAGAGCTTGATTTTTATTTCTCTTCCCTGAGGTCTGTTATTTTGATCCTGTCATTAAGTGAAAAATTTTTTTTTCTACTTGTAGCTGTCTAACTTTCCACGATTCCTTTCATATAAGTAAGTGCTCCACATTATGTGAGCCTTATGAGGGCAGAGATTTTGGGCTGTTTTGTTCCCTCGTGTATTCCCAGTACCTGAAAGGTGTAAGTGCTCCATAAACTTTTTATTTGTTAAACATATCCATGAAAAAAGTTGTCTCCAAATCATTTTTTATTTAAAAAAAAAAAAAAGAAGAAATCATGTGTCTTTCATAACCTAGGAATGCTTCATAAATGTTTTGGATTAGAAGTAAATTAAAGCTCAAGGACATCCCTTTTTCCCATTTTTACTGAGAGATGTTTTCCTCCCTAAAAGATGGACGAACAATATTTGAGGCTTTGACTTTTGTTGTCTCACGTATGAGTTGGAAAACTGAATATTTAAAATAAAAAAGAAACAGCCTTTACTTTAGGTAACTACAATGTTGTTCCCCAGAAAGTTTGTTTCTCTTCTTCCTTCATTATTTATATTCCTTTCTCACTGTTGTATTGTTTGCAGATAAGACAAATGTAGAAATTAAAATTTTTTATACTTTTTCCAGCTTTTCACCTTTACTGATTATTATTTTTTCCCTTTTCTCTTGCCTCAACTCCCACTTGTGCTTCTGTTTTTCTGGTTGTGTGCTTTCCCAAGGTTCATTGTAGCCTTCATACAATCAAAATGCATTTGATGTGAATAATGAAAAATATAACTAAGGGGTCAGGGAGGGTCAGGTACCTGGGGACCTGAACCCAGGTCACCATTTTTACCCTGCAGTCTGTGTTTCTGGATTCGCACAGGTGAAATGTTGACCTAGAAGTACAGTGTATGGAACAAACTACTACAGCTTTAAGCTGTGGAGGTTTATCAAAAAAGAGCAGAAACAAAGGCAAGCAGATGGCTAAAGATGAAGGTCACATCAGATTGAGAAGTTTGTCAAAATGTGATGACATAGGTAATCTGTAAACTGTTATTGCGCCTAGCTGGAGGTGCTGAAAAACATTTTGAAATTACAAAAAACACTGGAGTTGCTAGCACCGAGGCAGGAATGATAGCCTGGAGTGGTTCTGGTCTATGGATGAATGCCAGATGTGGAAAGCGACATATCTGGAATTAATGATATTAAACACGCTTTTCTTTTATGCTCAATAATAACTCTATTATGATTGATACAAACCGCAGACACTTTATCTAGTACAAATGGAATCGTCTGTCATTGACTATATTAAATCATCAATTTCTGCATGATGAGGACCGTTTAGGGTAACTAATCATCTGTCTCGTTCTGAAGTCTTTAAGGCTGATCAGATAACGTTTTGAATACTGCCTGAGCAACCATGACAATCTAACCCTTCCATGTAAGGATTGAGAGGGGCCCATTATGCCGTCAAAGCCTGTGGAAATATCACAGCTCTTTCTCTACATAATACCCTGCTGTAAATAAATCACTCTCCACCGCAAACTTTATTGATCACAAGCACTTCCATGCTTGTGTCTAGTGAAGTCTCTACAGAATAAAATGCTGCTTTATATTTTGTCTTGTCAAAATATTAAACGGCTCTGTCAACCAGAGTCAGGCTAGCAGTGATGGTGTAATTCTGTTGTAGCCCTTCTCATTCCCTCCTTCTATCTCAGCTGCCAACCTTACAAAGGATTTTTTTTAATAAACTTTCCAATTATAGTCTCATAAGATTATGAAACCTTAAGATAAAGTGTCCTAATTTAGAGTGGTGGAGACTAAACTACTCAGAAAGCAACTGTTAGATAAAACAGCATTTCTCACAAGAAAAAAGATATCCCAGCTTATTTATATACACAACTTAAATGGGCAATGGGAACTAGGCTAAAAAAACCTCTTTTATTTTGCTTTGCAAAATGGAGGGAAAGGTAGAATCTAAATTAATTTTGACTTAAGTGTTCATTATTCATACTTATAAAATTACATGTTACGATCTAAACGAGTTTAGAAAGGGAAGACATGAGTTAAAACTGAAGCCCACCATTAATATAACACATGTTTTCCAAACAGCACTTCAGGTTTTCTAACCACAAAGTGGTATCAAATACTGTAATATGTTTGGTGCAACACCCAGAAACAACAAGCAGGTTAAAAGTGTGATTTACTGCCTGCTAACACTGAATTTCCTGGGCAGCATATGGTTTTAATGCAATCTAAAAGTGGCTTCATCTTTTGTCCTTTTTAAAGGGGTAGGGTTTTGCTTTCAATAGGGCAAAGAAAGAGACTGAAATCACTTAGAGAAGAGTATAAGATTTAGTGTACTAGGGCCATTAGTGCTGCTTGCAGGACATTGGGTTTGATCTTTATTCCCTTTTGGAAGATCATTAAGTGCTTTGGACATTTAGCAAATAACCTCTTCCAAGGCTTGGAAGAGTTTATGCACTACCATAATAGAGCATTTCGCTCCTGTCTTGCCTGTTTCTATTCCAGATATTTATTTAAGCTTCTGTTTGGTCATTTTTGAAAAGAAGTTAGGCTGTAAAGATGAATTGATCAACCCAGACAGTGAATTTATTTTGGAGGTATAAAAATTGGATGCTACAAAAACTGAAAGCATAAGTCTAGCCATGGAGTCTGTGTACCTCTCTGTTCCTGCCTAGAAGAGACTCTAGTGAAGATAGGACAAATTTTAGCTTAGGGACAAGGTTAACCCCCCTGGCATATTTCAAAGAAGCAAGTAAACAGATTTTTTTTTTTTTATGGTAATAAATTAGAACCATCAACAACTTTACTTAATTCAAGTTCTAATTCATCTCCATAGTCCCCTATAATGGGCAGTAAACTTCAAAGATAAGTGGTATCAATTTGCAGCAGCTCTTTTTAAAACAATAGGGAGGACATTAAATCCTACTGAATTGTATAGTTTCCCTCAAAGTAACTATAGCCATGTATGTTCTGTGAGTAAAATTAAATGTGTGAATGTACTATGGGAAAGTATTTTGTTTAAAGTTGGAGCCATTTTCTCCTCATTTAGGAAATATTTACTAGACCTTTAAAAATACTAAATATTGTCCCACTATACTAGAAACTGTTGCTGACCTTGAGAGATTCAGGTTTATTGAGGAACATAACAAACAACAGCAGTGCAGTATGAGAAATGCTATGTTGTGAACAGCTATAGTGTTAGCCATGATTTTGTATTTAACTTTAACATGTAGGCTAGTTATTTTTAATACAGCAGTTATAATAGTTATCTGTAGTATATGCCTATTAATTTTCTCATGCAAGCTTTGTTTTTTTAAATGTTAGCCATTTTTTAAATTACAGAAATTTTAGATTTACAGAAATATCAAGCAGAAAATAAAGAGTTCACGTGTACCCCTCTGGGACACACAGTGTTTTCCCTATTAATACTTTCTATTAATGTGGACTTTTGTCACAATTCATGAAACAATATTATTACAATTATATGATTAACTATAGTGAATAGTTAATATTAGGGTTGTTTGTGTTATACCGTTCTGTGTTGTTTTTTTAAAAAAAATTTATTCCAGTGATATATATATATATATATCTCCTAAAATTTCCCCTTTTAACCACATTAAAATATATAATTCAGTCATGTTATTTACGTTTACCATGTTGTGCTAGCATCATCACCATCCATTTCCAAACCTTTTCCATCACCCCTAACAGAAACTCTGTACCAATTAAGCATTAAATTCCCATTGCCTGCCATCGCACTAGCCCCTGGGAACCTATATTCTAGCTTCTGACTCTGAGTTTGCTTGTACTAATTATTTCATATCAGTGAGATCATAAAATATTTGTCCTTTAACTCTGGATTATTTCACACAACATGATGTCTTCAAGGTAAGTCCATATTGTTAAATGTATAAGAATTTCATTATTTTTTATGGCTGAATAATAATCCATTATATGTATATACCACATTTCATTTATCCATTCATCTGTTGATGGACACTTTGGTTGCTTCCATCTTTGGGCAATTGTGAATAATACTGCTATGAACATCCTAGTGCAAATATCTGTTCCTGCTTTCAATTCTTTGGGTATATAGCTAGAAGTGGGCTGGCCGGGTTATATGGTAATTCTTTACTTACCTTCCTGAGGAACTGTCAAACTTTTTTTTCACAGAAGCTGCACAGTTTTACATTCCCACCATCAATGAATGAGTAGTTTTATTTCTCCACATCCTCTCTAACACTTGTATTTTTTTTTAAATAATAGCCATTTTAATGGATATGAAATAGTATCTCATTGTGGTTTTGATTTGCATTTCTCTAGTGGGTAATGATGTTGAGAGTTCTTTCATGTGCTTTTTGGCCATTCATATATCTTCTTTGGAGCAATGTATAAGACTTTTCCCACTTTTTAATTGGGTTGTTTGTTTTTTTTTGTTGTGGAATTGTAGGATTTCTTTCTATATTTTGCATTTTAAACCCTTTTTGAATATGTTGTATCTAATATTTTGTCCAATTCTGTCATTTTTCTATTTACTTTCATTATGAAATCCTTTGATATCTGAAAGTTTTTAATTTTGATGGTCTCATTTAACTATTTTTTCCATTTTTGATTGTGCTTTTGGTTTAAAGTTTAAGAAACTATTGCCTAACACAACATGTTGAAGATGCTTCCCTATGTTTTCTACAAGGAGTTTTAGTTCTGGTTCTTATATTTAGGTCTTTGATCGATTCTGAGTTAATTATTGTATATGGTGTGAGGTAGGATCTATATTTATTGTTTTAAATATGGATTTCCAGCTTCCCAGAAACATTTGTTAGAGTCTTTTCTTTCCGCATTGAATAACTTGGCACTTTTGTCAAAAATCAGATGGCCATAGATGTAATAGTTTATTTCTGAACTCTTAATTCAGTTCTATTTGTCTATACTTCTATCCTGGGACTAATACCATCCTGTTTTGATTTCTGTAGCTTGGTAATAGGTTTTTATTACAAAGGTGAAATGTGAATCCTTCAACTTAATTCTTCTTTTTCAAGATGGTTTTGGCTATTCATGGCTCCTTGCTCTTCCATATAAATCTCATGACTGGCTTTTCTATTTCTGCAAAGAAGGATGTAGGAATTTTTATTGGATATTGAATCTGGAAATTACTATGGGTAGAATTGACATCTTAACAATATTTAGTTTTCCAATCCATGGACACTAAATGTCCTTACATTTATTTAGGTTTTCTTTGATATCCTTAGCAATGTTTTGTAGTTTTCTATTTATAAGTCCTTTACATCCTTGGTTAAATTTATTCCTAGGTATTTGATTCATTTAGTTTCAATTGTAAATGGAATTTTTTTCTTGTTTTCATCTTCTGCTTGCTCATTACTAGTATGTAGAAACATTACTGATTATTGGGTGTTGGTCTTACATCCAACCATTTTGTTGAATTCATTTAATAGATATAGGAGCTTCTCTGTGCATTTTTCAGGGTTTTTTGATGATGGCATCTGTGAATAGGGAAAGGTTTAATATTTCTTTCCAGTGTGGATGCCTTTCATTTATTTTTCTTGCTTAATTTCTCTGGCTAGAACTTGCAACACAATGTTGAATAACAGTGGTGACACTGGGCATCCTTGTCTTGTTCCTGATATTAGAGGGAAAACTTTCAGTCCTTCACCATTGAATATGATTTTAATAGTGGAATTTTCATATATGCCCTTTATCATTTTGAGGAAATTTACCTCTATTTATGGTTTTCTAAGTGTTTTTATCAGGAAGGACTGACAGATTTTGTCATATGCATTTTTTTTTTTTTTTTTGCATCAAATGAGATGATTGTGTGCTTTTTCCATTTCATTCTATTGATGTTGAGTATAACAGAAATTGATTTTCTTTTGTTTAACCACCCTTGCATACCTGGGATAAATCTTACTTGATCATGCTGTATAATTCTTTTTATGTTGTTGAGTTTGTTTACTAGTATATTGTTGAGGACTTTTGTATTGACATTAATAAGGGATATTGGTCTACAATTTTTTTTCTTATGGTGTATTTATCTGACTTTGTTATTAGGGTGGTGTTGGGCTCAGAGAATGAGTCATTAAGCATTCCCTGACCAGGATTATTGTTAAGTCTTTTTGCAATGTTTGGTAAAAACAGTGAAGGCATCTTATCCTGGGCTTTTCTTTATTGGGGGTTTTTAAGTACTAACTCAATATCTGTTATTGAGTTTTTGAGATCTTGTATTTTTTCATGAGTCACTGTAGTCAGTTTGAGTGTTTCTGTGAATTTGTCCATTTTATCTAGATTGTCTAATTTGTTGGCATACAGTTATTCATGTCAATCCTCCTATAATTGTTTTAATTTTTGTGGGGTTGGTAGTAATGTCCCCCATTTCATTTCCTTTTTTTAAAACTTTATTTTTAAAGAATATTTAGATTACAGAAAATTAACAAAAAAAAAAAAAAATAGGGGAATCCGATATAATCCAACCTCTCCACCTCTCACATTTTCCTCTATTAATAACAACTTACATTAGTGTTGTACACTTGTTAAAATTAATGAACAAATATCGAAGCATTGCTATTAACCATGGTCTATAGTTTACATTATGGTACCATACAAATTTATAGGTTTTGAAAAAATGTATAATGGCCTGTATCTGTCATTGCCATATCGTGCAGAACAATTCAAAAACCCTGAAAAATGCCCTATATTCCACCTATTCTTCACTCCCTCTCCCTCACAACCTCTGGTAACCACTGTCTTTATATCACTGTTATAAGTTCTCCTGTTATTATTATAGAAAATAATAATAAGTCTACTTTGGTCCATGGTTGCATTCCCTGCTTATGTTTGTTCATTCCACAATCTTGAGTACTTTGGGATGGTGATGCCCACTTTACTTCACATTGAGAGGGGTCTTAGAGCTTATGGGGCAAATGGAAGGAATTGTTTTGCTTGCAGTGGTGGATAATCTTCACTTCTTGGGATATAGTTGTCCATCTGCATCATTTAGGTAGTTGTTCTGGATGAGTCTGATTAACTGGGGAGTAGGCATTGCCTGAGACTCTGATAAGAGTCTCATATGCTCATATGCTCAATTGGCATATGAACAGACCAAAGATTTAAGTCTCTGGGATAAATATTTAATGGGTATAGTGTTAATTATAGGTTCAAATAAAAGGGGTAGAAGAATCATGTGTAAGGAAATTATAAATAAGTCTAAATCTGTTATATTGAGGAAACAGGTTATCATATATTCCAAGATAAGGCTCACAGATGGGGTGCTTATTTCGTGGGGTTGTGTGTATTGCCTATAGAGTCCAAATATCTCTAGAGCTCTCAGGAGCATCCCTGTTTGAGGCTCTGTTTACTGTGGCAGTTAGTGAGATCTGACTGAGATGTGCATAAGTGTAACCTCTGGAATGACCTCCTGACTCACTTTGAAATTTCTTAGCCTTTAAAACTCTTTTGTATTTAATGTTTCCCCCTTTTGGTCAAGGTCTTTTTCCAAATGCATTGTTGGTTGGTGCTTGGTAATAATCCCTTGGTGCCAGGGAGGCTTATCCCAGGAGTCATGTCCCATGTGAGGGGAGGGAAGTTAGTGAATTTATTTGCTGAATTTGGGCTTAGAGAGAGGCCACATTTGAGTAACAAGGAGCTTTTCCAAAGGTAACTCTTAGGCAATAGATATTTTTAAGGTAAGCTTCAATTTTATGAGACTAAGTTTCATAAGTACAAGCATTAATATCAAGGGCTTGGCATATTGGTCTGCTTTCTTTTATTAGGCACTCAGGAGCCCCTCTCCTTAACACAATGTTTACTGTGGCAGTCAGTGAGATCCTCCAAAGATGTGATTAAGAATAACCTTTTAAATGAACTCCTGACTCACATTGAAATCTCTTAGCCATAAAAACTCATTTCTATTTAATATTCCCTCCTTTTGGTCAAGGTCTTTTTCCAAATGTATTGCTAGTTGGTGCTTGGTAATAATCCCTTGGTGCCAGGGAGGCTCATCTCTGAAAGTCATGCCCCACACTGGGGAGAAGGTAGTTAGTTTCTATGCTGAGTTTGGCTTAGAGAGAGACCACATTAGAGCAACAAGGAAGCTTTCATAAAGTAACTCTTAAGCAATATATAATACTAGGCTAAATTTCAATTTCACAAGAAATTGAAGTACAAGCATCAATATCAAGGGCCTGGCATATTGGTCTGTCCCCCTCCGCTAGCTGCTGCCCATGTACTCTAGAGATTCTTTCCACTCTATTAGAGTACATAGGAGGACTCCCTAGCATGAGAATTTAATATTTTGTTGGTTATTGTGTGAGTCTCCACCCTCTGAGATAACACCCTATGACCACATGAACACATGCGTATTCCAAAGAGGCATGCCCCAGGTGCACCCTTCCCCAGACATCACCCCACCACTGACACCCTGCACCAGTGACCCTCCCTTGCCTTAATTGTCCAAAGAACACACCAACAATTGTATTCTCAATCACAGACTTCCACCTCCCAGGAGTTCACCTGTTCCTTCCTCTAACTCTGCTCCCAGCTCTGTGAATAGTCCAACACCCCCTCCCCAACCCTGCTCACATTCAAACTCCAGCATCTTTGATTTCATTTACATTGCTTCACCACCATCACACCCATCCACTGCCAAACCTCCCACATCCACCTTATCATAGATTCTGTCCAGATTGAGAATTGGTTCACCACTCTCTACTCCCTTTCTATCTTCTGATAACCTATCTTCCAGACTCTACTTCTGTTAGTCTGCTCAATATCCTTAGTTCATATCAGAGAGATAATGCAATATAGTGACTTGCTTACTTCACTCAACATAACATCTTCAGAATTCATCCATGTTGTTGCATGTATGAATACTTCATTCCTTCTTACAACTGAGTAATATTCCATTGTATGTCTATACCACATTTTGTTTATCTGTTCATCCATTGATAGACACTTCAGTTGCTTCCAACTTTTGGCAGCAACTGAATAATGCCACAATGAATATTGATGTGCATAT
>JAQZBX010059258.1:0-17541 GCA_029593785.1 Cabassous unicinctus | reverse complement strand
GCCAGGTAAGACAGAGGCTGCCAGCAGCACTGGGCACCAATATTTTGCTCCATTTTCCTATTTTACATGAGTCACCATGATTCACAAGTTTCCCAAATGATTCTCATAACCATCTGAACATATGTCACTGGTGAGAAGGCCCCAGGGTAAGAATCTTCCCCATGTGAAGAAGACCAGCTAAATCATCTGGTTCAGCATCTCCTCCTGGAAAAGCCCAAGTGCTGTCACCACATGTAATATCCAGGGCCTACTGCCTCCACTGTTCCCCAGCTGTGCATGGCCAAACAGATCCCTTTTCCTATTGGCCCAGACATGACCAGGCTGGAATCTTTCAAAGAAATATTTGCTGTGAAACCAGGAGACCCATAATCTTCCCTGACCACACCCCTTGCCTCCACTTTACCTGGATCAGCAGGCCCCTGCTCAGTGAGGTGTTCTTCATAGTTTGAAATTCACAGGTGCTGTCCCTTTGTGGAGAAGAATGAATGGAAAAGTTGGGGTCTGGTGATGAGGTATGAGAGAGCAAATCTGTGTGATTTTGGACCCAAAGGATCCTAACTGGATGAGTGGGTATGAATATAGGTGACTCTGACCACTCCATGTTAACAGAGTACTAATGAGTGAGCTCTCATTTGGCAGAGGTGGCACTCCCATGCCAATGCACCTGAGCACATTTTTACCAATTTTGATCTCAATTGGACAAAATCTTGTGGGGCCTTGTACCCAACACTTGGAAAACTCCCATGTGGCTCAGCTCTGTACCTGAAGGTGAGGACCTACTTGCCCTCAGGAAGAACTGCTACCCTCAGGTCACATGGAGACTGAGAACCCCACCCCAGAATGGGTGCTGGCTCCAGGAAGTGCTGCCTTCCAGCAGGGCTCAGACCACTGAGGCATAATGCCCCCCCTTTGATAGGTCCCTGGTTCACCTGGGGGTACTCTGGTGAGAGGTCAGCCCACTTGAAAACTAACTCCAAGTCTCCTTCAGGCAGTGGATTGAGTTGCTCTGAAGAGCAGAGAGGATGGCATGGAGGGAAGAGAAATTCCTGAGGATTTGATACTCCCGGGGAAGGACAAAGTAACAGTGAGAGGGAGCTGAGCTCCCTCCTTCTCCAGCAGCTCTTCCCCTCAGCTGGACTCTCAAATCCTGGAAGATGCTGATGCCAAGGGAGCCCTTAAGGGCACACCTTGGGCCCAGCAGGTGACACTCAGAGGGAAGAGGACTGTAACTCAATCTAAGGAGGGAAAGTAGGTAGGAAGTAAGTGCACTGCTCCTGGGACATGGCAAAAAGGAGGTATGGTCTGGGAACTGTAGAGGGGATGTGAGCACCTACTCCAATCCTGAGGACTGATTAAAAGTGAAGAGTGAGATCCAGAACCCTGGGTGGGGGAACCACACTTGGGTGGCATAACTTGGCCACCTTGATCCAGTGCTCCACCCCTTTGACCCTATCTGGGGCCTTCATGCTCTTGTTCCCAAGACAGGTGGTGATGATGCTAGTGGCCACATGATTGAACTGGTTGACAGAGGCACAGATGCAGGGTGCCAGCTACTACTTGTCCTTCTTGTGGTGCTGGAACCAGCTGGAGCCCAGACAAAAATAAGGCACCACCTTCTTGAACAGTTCTTGGGGAGGACTGTAGTGTCACCCAGGTATGCAACACCCAGACAAGAGTGAAATTCCCAAGCAAGGAACAGTGTTCTCTTCAGCAGACTGAGGGTGTGGCTTGAGCCTGGATGGGGTCCCTTAGTTTAGATTTCTTCCCCCTTAGGTTGCCCAGTACATGTGAGAACCAGGATCCTTTGCTGGCAGAGAGGGGAGAGCTATATTTTCCTCAAGTCCATCCTCACTCCATCCACGCACCAGTCAGGGGCCCATAACCCACATGTTGAAGAAGCCACTTTTGCCCCTCCAGTTATTTCCTCTGGTGTCTCTCTTTGTTCAGATGCCCATTCCCTCTTGGGGCTACAACCAAGGGCCTCACTTGGATGCCTGCCATCATGTCCATTACCTATGACTGTCTAATACATTTTGAAGCTCTGGAGGCCTCCTGTACATATGGATGGGTGAGTCATGGACCAGGCTGCACCTCTGAAATCTCCCCTCTGCTTCCCAATAGACCAGGACATTGACAAGCCTTCATGTTCTATCTCTTTTGTTAGTCTCCTATGATCTACTAGAAAATGGGGGAACATGAGGTCTTCAGAATTAGAAACTTGTCAATGTCATCTGGTTGGGGAATGGTGGAGCTGTCATTTAGACTTAGGTCACTGGAACACAAGTCAGGGAGAGCAGATTCCAAAGATCTCCCTAGCTCCACCCTGCTGAGCCCAGCTGCTCACCACATCCATCAGTGTCATCTGCCACCAGCAATTGGGAATGTCAGGGAGTGAAACTTCACCTCACTCAGCCCAATCTCCAGGGTCTCAGGTGAGGAGCAGGAAGTCTCTTGAGGTGAAGATAAGGTTGGCACAAATTGCAGATCCAGAGGTGGAAGTGGGGGTAGCATCAGATCTACCACCACCTCTGGCACTTTATTACTGATAGAGAAGTAACTGTCTCCAGCTTTGTAGTTGGCAATGACACAACTTCTGGAGGTGACAGAAGAGGTGGTGATGGAGCTGCCTCCAGCCTTGGACATGGTGCTTCTGCTGGTGAGGTGGATGGCTCCAGATTAGGAGGCATCAATATCTGAACCTCCAAGATGGCAGTAGAGGTGCCTTGGAGCTTCAACCAGTTCTATAAATGATGTCATAGCTGGTGATGTCACAGGCTCTGCCCCTCAAATCAGCGATGATACAACCTCTGGAGATAGCACTGGAGGCAGTGCCAGAGGTGCCTGAAGCTCTAGAGTAAGCATGATGTCTGGTGTCAGTCACTGAAATGGCTCTGGAGGTGTCACTGAAGTTGTTTGTAACCCTGGGTCTGACATAGAGAAGGAAAAGGAAAAAGATGCATCAACAGGACTGGCTTTCTATGGGCCTTCCCAAATACAGGAACGATGGTACTATCTGTAAGCAGTCCCAACCAAACATGCCATCAAAAGGATGTCTTCCCAGGTTGCAAAACACCAGGTTGCTGTTCTGAGAAACCCTACTCTGTGCACAAAGGCAACCTCTGTAGGTTGCTCCTTTTGTCACCCAGCCCTCTCCCTTTCCCCACAGGCTAATGTGTACTCAACCCCAGTGCTCCTCATGCTCTGTCTCTGTCTCACTGAGCTCCAAAGCTCCATCTGAGAATGGGGAACTTGAGCACTGCTTTCCAGGGCAGACCCAAACAAGCTGATCTGCACAAAGACCACCAGCTGCTTGAGGCCGGGAAAGTCCACACATACTTCTCTGATTCCCATGAGCATCCATCCACCGGAACCTTACCTCTATGAGGGCAGGGAGGTATTATCTCTGCTCTGCTAATTGTACAGCACTGGCATACAGTTTGAGCTTCATAAAAATCTGAAATATGAGGGACAGGTGCCTGTCCTCCTGCCATAGGTGCCCTGGTCCCTCGTGGCCCCGCAATCTGTTGTTCATGTGCTGATGTCATGCCTCTTCCTCTGCAATCCATGTTTGGGACTTTTCTTGCCCCTGACACTGGCCTCCCAAGGGGCATGGGCACAGCCCACCCATAGTCCCAGCAGCTAGGTTCACAGGACTGAGTATTGAGGCAGGTTTGTGAGATTCTATCTCACCACACCTCCAGGTCTGGGTCCCTGATGTATGGTAGGGTGGAGGGGCAAGCAGATCTGGGGTGGGAACTGGGTGGGCTTGGAGCATCCAGGGTGCCCTCTGCACCCTGTGCACTAGAACCCTTCCACAATTCTCTTTGCATCCTGTCTTACTGCAGGTTATTGACCCCTGACCTCTGTTCTCCAGTTGGAATCATGGGAGCCAGGGCTTTGCTCTGTTCCCCCTGCCACCACCCCACAGTCCCCATCCTTTCTGGGAAGGAGTCTGCTCTCCTCTACCAGAGCTCACTCACTTCCTCAGACATTCCTGGAATTCTCCAGCCCCATCACCAGAAGTGTGATCACCTCATATCCGGAGGAGATATGAGGGTGCCACCTATACATTTCCAAGTGTACCTCTTGTTGTTATTGTCTAGTGTTGCTGCCTGACTCCCTGACAGGAAGGGAAGACCAGATATGCAGGGAATTTTCTGACTTTGTTCAGTGAAGTCAGCTAAGGGCCTAATAATGTACCTGCACATAAGAGACACTTCCTAAGTATTGTGTAATGAAAGAGATCTGAGCTGCACCATCCTTCAAAAGTAATGGGGCCCCTAGTTCCTCTACCACCTGCCAGCAATTGCAGCTCAGGCTGTATGAATATGGGGCCCACATAGATGGAACTCAAACCTCCTATCAATGGGAATTCAGGTTTCCAAATGTCACACTGAGTCAGAGCCTCTTCAAGTGGAGAGGAAAGTCCTACAGTTGGACAAGCCCTCCCCACTGACTACCCTTTCAGCAAAGTAGGCACAGGGAAGCACCTTCAGTGGCTCAGCCCATTGTAGTCTTGATGAGGACCCTGGGAAATTTTTCTTGCTACCACCCCACTTTTCAGAGGAGCAAACTGGGGCTAGGGGCTGCAGTGATGTTCCCCAGTCACACAGCAGGTGGGTGGCAGAGCCATCACTGTGGAGGAGGGTAAGGTGCTCACCTTATAAACAGGTGATCCAGTACCTATTTGATGGAGTTGAAGGTCAGATAATTTGACAGGAAGATGTGTAGGTAGGCTAGGGCACCCTCCAGGACACAGGCACCAGGGGCTTCATGAGCTTCCCCAAGTTGCCACCTTGCCAGTGTGCACCTGGCTGTTCTGGGTCCTCTTCAGTGCTAACTTGTTTCCACACTGGGAGGGGGCAAAGCAGGAGCACACAGTCAGCATTTGCCCCATGAACCCAAGAGCAAGGGGGGTGCAGACCTGCATTGCCCAAGCCCTCTGTGCCTTGAGGCAAGAAGTGGGCAGGAGTTCCTCTAGCAGAAAAAGTTCCTGGCCCCAAAGTCAAACTGATAGTTAGGAATAATTAAATTATTAGATCCTTCCCATCTTTCTGGTAACTGAGGAGCAGTAGGACCTCACTGTTTCAATGCTTGGAAAGACCATGATCCCGATGAGTCTTCACAAATCATCCCTTTCCAGGGTTAAGGAATCAAGTGGCTTCTCAAGATCACATGGGTCAGATCTCAGAGCCAGTATCCCTGTAGCCATGTGTATTAGTCAGGGTTCTCTCAGGAAATAGAATCAACAGGAGATATCTGTCAATAATATGAGATTTTATAAGGGTCTGTCATGTGACCATGGGGATGGACACGTCCAGGTTCCACAAACAGGCCATAAACCAAAGGCTCTGATGACAGTCCAATGAAAGGTCCTTGATGAGTTTCTGGGAGAAGTTGGCTGTCCAAAGACAAGCTGTGAAATTCTCTTAGAATGTTGAAATCACTTCCCTTTTTAAGGCATTCAACTGATTGGATAAAAGCAACATCCATTGCTGATTCAATCTCCCTGATTGATGCAGATGTAACCAGCCATCCACACAGTAAACTCACTGGTGATCAAAGTCCATAAATGCTCTTGTGTTACAATTAGCCCAGTGCTTGCTGGACCAAACACCTGGACACAATTACCTGGCTGAGTTGACACATTAGCCTAACCATCACAGTCCACCCCTTGTAAACTTGGCAACCATGCACATTACCCTAAACCATACTTAGTCTCTAAGTAAAAACAATAACAGACAATCATACATATATATTTCCACCTAAAAATGTTCAACTCACTTGCATACAACTGGAAATGCATTAATTCCCCACAGAATAGGGTGCAAGTCCTTGGGTAATATTCACTCTTAAACTTGACATCCTTAAATATTATGACATAAAATTAATACAACTTTTCATGATAGGGAAAAAGGTTAGGGAAGAAAACAAAGAAATTTCTTTTGTGTACATTTACAATCATACTCATAAAAAAAACAAAGAAGAAGGGTACATGACTATTACAGTCCTCATTTCTGTAACTGGTCATGTGCTTGAAGTTCATATTTATCACTACCTTTTTCCACCACCCATGCCATGTTCCTGTTGCCCTCAGCAAGCTCTTCAGCTGGCCATAGTTCTTTGCCTGTTGATTCCCAGGAAAGAGGAGCCCAAATTGGCCAGGTGGTAGTCTTAACTTCCAGTTTAATGGAATCATTGCTGTGTTCCCTTGTGGCAGTGCTCCTCCTTTTGGGACTAAAACCTGTAGCCCAGCAGAGCTTAAATTTGCAGGGACAGGAAGAAAAAATTTTCCTAGTGGGTCACTAGGGCTAATAGTGAGTGGTGACACTCCCATTTCCACTCCTTGATTCCTGCCTGGACCCATGAATCCTGGTTATGGGAGAAACAGCACCATAGAAAGGATGCTGATTTAGAGCATGCACAGCCTCATGGAGGACATCGCCCCAGCCCTGCAAGGTATTGCCACCTAGTTGGTGCCATAATTTGGTCTTCAAAAGGCCATTCCACCGTTCTATTAATCCAGCTGATTCAGAGTGATGGGGAACATGGTAAGACCAGTGAATTCCATGGGCATGGAACCCATTTGCTGTTGAATGGGTTCCTTGATCAGAAGCAATGCTGTGTGGAATGCCATGGAAGTCCATGGATGGTAGTTTTGGAAAAAGCATTGCATGCAGGAAATTCAAACCCATATCCAGAGTATGTGTCTACTTCAGTTAAAACAAGTCACTGCCCTTTCCATGGTGGAAGTGGCCCAATGTTATCAACCTGTCACCAGGTAGCAGGCTGGTCACCTCGAGGAATGGTGCCATATCAGAGGCTGAGTGTGGGTCTCTGCTGCTGGCAGATTGGGCATTCAGCAGTGGCTGTAGCCAAGTCAGCCTTGGTGAGGGGAAGTCCATGTTGCTGAGCCCATGCATAACCTCTATCCCTACCTCCATGGTCACTTTGTTCAAGAGCCCATTGGGCAATGACAGGAGTGGCTGGGGAAAGAGGCTGAGCATTAGCCACAGAGCTGGTCATCTTATCCACTTGATCAAAGTTTCCTCTGCTGAAGTCACCCTCTGGTGAGCATTCATGTATGATACAAATACATTCATGTTTTTTGCCCACTCAGAAAGGTCTATCCACATACCTCTTCCCCAGACTTCTTTGTCACCAAATTTTCAATCATGTTCCTTCCAATTCCCTGACCATCCAAACAAACCATTGATAACAGCCCTTGAATCAGTGTACAAATGCACCTCTGGCCATTTCTTCTTCCAAGAAAAATGAACTACTAGGTGCACTGATCAAAATTCTTCCCACTGGGAGGATTTGCCCTCAGCACTATCCTTCAAGGATGTCCCAGAAAATGGCTGCAGTGCTGCAGCTGTCCACTTTTGAATGGTACCTGCCTATCATGCAGAACCATCTGTAAACCAGGCCCAAGTTTTCTCATCCTCAGTCAACTGATTGTAAGGGGCTCCCCAAGAGGCCAAAGCTGTGGGCTGGGAAGGAGAAAGTAACATGGCAGGGGTGGGCATTTGGGCTACTTCCTCATGTAACTTACTTGTGCCTTCAGGACGTGGTCAAGCCCTATCTTGTATATACCACTTCCATTTTATTATGGAGTGTTGTTGTGCATGCCCAACTTTATGGTTTGGTGGGTCAGACAATACCTAGCTCATGATAGGCAACTCAGGTCTCAGGGTAACTTGATGGCCCATGGTTAAGCATTCAGTCTCTACTAAGTCCCAGTAGCAAGTCAAAAGCTGTTTCTCAAAAGAGGAGTAGTTATCTGCAGAGGATAACAAGACTTTGCTCCAAAATCCTAAGGACCTGCATTGTGATTCCCCTATAGGGGTATGCCAGTGGCTCCAGACAGCATCTCTATTTGCCACTGAAACTTCCAGCACCATTGGATCTGCTGGATCATATGGTCCAAGTGGTAGTGCAGCTTGCACAGCAGCCTGAACTGTCACAAGGCCTCATCTTGTTCGGTCCCCAATCAAAACTAGCAGCTTTTCTGGTCACTCAGTAAATGGGCCAGAGTAGCACACCAAAATGAGGAATGTGTTGTCTCCAAAATCCAAAGAGGCCAACTAAGCATTGTGCCTCTTTTTTGGTTGTAGGAGGGGCCAGGTGTAACAGCTTATCCTTTGCTTTAGAAGGGATATTTTGACAAGCCCCATACCACTGGACACCTAGAAATTTCATTGAGGTGGAAGGACTCTGTATTTTTGTTGGATTTATCTCCTTTCATCTCTCACACAAATGCCTTACCAATAAATGTAGAGTCTTTGCTATTTCTTGCTCAGTAGGTCCTATCAAAATGATATCATCAATATAATGGACCAGAGTGATGTCTTTTGGGAGGAAGAGATGATCAAGTTCCCTGTGGACAATATCATGACATCAGGCTTGAGAGTTGATCTACCCCTGAGTCAGGACAGTGAAGGTATACTGTTGGCCTTGCCATCTGAAAGCAAACTGTTTCTAGTGGTCCTTACTAATGGCAATTGAGAAAAAAGCATTTGCCAGATCAACAGCTGCATACCAGGTACCAGGGGAAGTGTTGATTTGCTCAAGCAGTGGTACCACAACTGGGACAACAGCTGTAATTGGAGTCACCACATGGTTAAGTTTATGATAATCTTCTGTCATACTCCAAGATCCATTTGTTTTTTGCACAGGCCAAATATGAGAGTTGAATGGGGATGTGGTTGGTATCACCACCCTTGCATCCTTCAAATCCTTGATGGTGGCACTAATCTCTGCAATCCCTCCAGAAATCCATTATTGCCTTTGATTTACTATTTTGCTAGGCAGGGGTAGTTCTAGAGGCTTTCCCTTGGCCTTTCCAACCATAATAGCCCTCACTCCATGAGTCAGGGATCCAATGTGGGGATTCTGCCAGTTACTGAGTATGTCTATTCCAATTATGCATTCTGGAACTGGGGAAATAACCACAGAATGTGTCCAGGGACCCACTGGACCCACTGTGAGATGGACCTGAGCTAAAACTCCATCAATCATCTAACCTCCATAAGCCCCTACTCTGACTTGTGGACCACAGTGACATTTTGGGCCTCCTACAATTAATTTGACTTCTGAGCCAGTGTCTAATAATCCCCAAAATGTCTGATCATTTCCTTTTCCCCAATGCACAGTTACTCTGGCAAAAGGTCATAGGTCTCCCTGGGGAAAGGTGGGAGGAAGATTAACAGTACAAATTTTTGGCAGTTTAACAGGATCATGCCCCAAGGGGAACTGGCCTTCTCCTCATTCAAGGAGCTCTAGGTCTGTAAACTGTCTCAAGTCTGGGAATTGATTAAGGGGCTATGATTCTCTTCATCTGTAATTTGAGTTAGGGCTTTGTTCACTTGACTTAGAACTCTTCTGCTTATACAGATCCAGAAGAAATTTAGTAGACTGCCCATGTATTTCACTTCTAGGTACCCCATGATCTACTAGCCAACGCCATAACTCCATGCAATACAGACTGTTCTGTGTGCTGTTTTGAATCTTTCTTTCATTGCAGTAGCCACGCCCACCTTGCCTTTGGTGATTAATTGCCGATACTTAACTTTTACAGAACCAAGATCCGATCATCCCCATAATGTTTAAGGATTCCAATTCCATTACAGCCCTCCCTAGAGTAATATCTGGACTGCAGAGAAGAGCAACCAGAGAGCTCTTCAGAGAAGATGGGGTTACTCTTACAAATTTATTCCTTACAGTCCTGGTTAAAGGATTGTCCTCTGAACATTCCTGGGGTGGTTGAGCAGGTCTCAAATGGTAAATCCATTCTAGACTTCCAATCTCTTTAAGCCTTGGAATCCCCTCTTCTACTGTATACCAGGGCAAATCAGGCATCTCAACCTCAGACATGCTAGGCCATATTATGGTCCATGTTTCAGTCAGCCATTCAAACAAACTGTTAGAGCCCTTTCTAACCCCTTGAACTACAGCACTGAATCAAGAATTTCTGCTTAGTGGGCCCATATCAATGAATTATTCCCCTGATTTCTGTCTATGTAAGTTGGAAAATTCATGCAGTTCTTTCAGAGTATAGTGTACTTCCTCATAGATCACACTTTGTATTTCAACTTTGTGGGCTTGTTGTGATTTTAGTCTAGTAATAGGTCTCAAAGACAAAAGGGGTGGTGTGGGTGGGTAAGGAGAAGGATTAGAAATGTCTTCCAAGCTACTGACCTCAGGGCATTCCTTTGCAGGTGATCCAATTCTTTATCAACACTTATTCTGATTCTTCAGACACCCAGAAGTATATATTCTAATCCTGTTTTCTTCTTGTGAGAAAGAATTAATCTCTTCAGGCAGGGGTTGGAAGGCAGATTCCTCAGGGCAGACTGGAGGTTGGGCAGTGCATGCTAAAGTTTGGCTGGTACCTGCCTCAGGGCTGGGAGGAGGTCAAGACTCACTGAGGCAGTCCAGAGACTGGGCAGTGCAGGGTTCAGTTTGGCTGGTACCCACTTCAGGCCTTGAAGGAGGCCCAGAATCCCTGGGGCAGGCTAGAGACTGGATGATACAAGATTGACAAGGTGTAGTTTCCACAGGGCAGGCCATTGCAGTTTTATCTGGTAAAGTCTCAGCAGAATTTAGGGTTCCAATGTCCCCACCAATATTATCATCATCCCATATGTCTCCATCCCAATCCTCGGGGTTCCACTCCTTTCCAATTAATGCTTTCACTTTAATTGCAGAAACCCTACAAGGTGAGATTTTAATTTCCTCTGTAATTCTGCTACTCATACAATGAGAGTCTGGGTTTGATTCTTAGATATCTTAAGTCTGTGGCTTCAGGAGTCAAGATTTCCTTACAAGGCACACAAAGCAACTTTCACATCATTCATGCAGCATTTAAGTTTCAAATTTGAAGACTTTAGCTCATCTCTTTCTTTCATAACTGTATCCAGTATATCTAGGAGGATCCAGCCAACATCACTACACTTTTTGACCCCACAAAATTCTGTTAAGGTGTTGAAAACGCTCTCACCCAGATCTTTGCTTCTTATAAGCATGGAAGTAGGGGAACCCAGTGATGCTATTTTGCATATCTCTATTGACAGCTCATGCCATAGACTGTTAGCAACCTCTTCATTATTGGAAAGGGAGTCATTAGTACCCTTGAGTTCAATTAGAGTAGAGAGCCAGTTACAAAACTCCCAGAACCACCTCAGACATTCCATGTATAAGACTCTGTTCCTCAAGAACCACTCCCAGTACCAAGCTGTATTAGTCAGGGTTCTCTTCGGGAAAAGAATCAACAGGAGATATCTGTCAATAATATGAGATTTTATAAGGGTCTCTCAAGTGACAATGGGGATGCATAAATCCAGGTTCCTCAGGCAGGCTGCAACGAGGGATGCTGATGAAAGTCCAATGAAAGTTCCTTGATGAGTTTCTGGGAGAAGTTGACTGTCCAAAGATGAGCTGGGAAATTCTCTCTGAGTGTTGAAATCACTTCCCCTTTTAAGGCATTCAACTGCTTGGATAAAAGCAACATCCATTGCTGATGTAATCTCCCTGATTGATGCAGATGTAATCAGCCATTCCATACAATAAACTTACTGGTGATTGAAGTCCATAAATGCTCTTGTATTACAATTAGCCCAGTGCTTGCTCGACCAAGCATCTGGACACAATTACCTGGCCAAGTTGATGCATTTGCCTAACCATTGCACCATGTGATATTGCCTCAGTCCTATGGGAGGCCTGGTCTGCTCCAGATATGGAGCAAAATGGTGTGCTCAAATCTCATCCTCATCATGAGAATACCTTTGTTTTCCAAGTAACACACTGATTTTTCTGTCTTTTGCATTAAAGTGAGTTCTGAGAATTTGGAGTCATGTTTATCCCTGCTCTAGCAAACAGGCAAAAGCCAGGAGTTTCCAGGTGGAAGAAAGACCCCTGTAGGCACAGGATCTTAACAGCAGGCTCAGAGAAGAGCTAGCACAAATGGCTGCCTGGTGGGGCTCCACCTCTCATGGGACAATTGCAATTCAAGGCAACCAAGGGGTACCATTCCTCCCCATCACCAGATTGCCCAAAATGAAAGATAAAGTTAACTGCCAGGACTGGAGGATGCAGGGACATGAACTTCTGCAGTCTTTAGGAATTTCTATGTCTCAACCTGTTAAACTTCCCTATGCATGTGTTTGATGCAGCCATCACATTCCTGGCAGTCTATCCTGGCAGGCAGGGAGGGGGAACAGGTCATTAGGATACATGTAAGATGTTCCCTGCAGCACCGAGGAAATGGCCCTAGAAAAGAACCCTTTCAAGATCTGAAAGGAGGGAGAGGCTGAACTGCTGCTATATGCAGCCTCCCTTCTGGAATATTATTCATCTGAAGGAGGTCACAATTTCTGGCCTGCGAAGTTCAAGGGGATGTGTTTTGTGAGTGTGCATTTTGCACACACATATGTCATAAAGTGAGCCCTTTTATATCATAAAATGAGCCCCTTTCCTTAAGAGTCAAAACCATGTTCTTGAGATATGAAGACCTGTATGGCTTAGAGAATGTGTGAAGGGCAGTCCAGTCAACTGCCCCAGGGGATACCTGGGTTCAGGGAGTGGCAATAAAAAGCAATGAAATGCAAAGGCCACCTTGGCATCAGTGACTGTTAAAACAGTATTGGCATCTCTTTTCAGATGTTCCTACAAATGTGTAAAAGTAACTTTCCAAATGGCCAAGAAGAAGGCTTCCTAGAGTGGTGGGGTGGGTGAGGGATGGAGGCTCAGAAGCCTTTGGGAATGGGACTGTGGGCCACACCAATGGCAAATCCATTGGAGGGCCCCAGAGAAAGGCAACATGTAGGATCTGGGTGCTCAGACCTTCCCCAGCTGTCTCAGGACCCAGGTGTGGAGATGCCACCTCACATGCTCTCACCTGGATGCAACAATGTCAAGGACCCTTGAGCTGCTCCTCACCAATCTCCTGCATGGAGCTGTGTAAACACAGTGCCCAGTAGCCAGGCAGGAGGTGTCAGGAGGATAGGACCCAGATCACGCACAAAAGGGTGTCTGAACACACCTCCAGCCCACTTGGCATGAGTCCCAGGTTTAACATTTGTAAGGGCTATTGCCTCCACCACCACCACTTGCCTTCCTATCAGCCACCCATTACCTGAGATATGAATCCAAAGGGCCCAACATGTTTGCAAACCCTGACAAACTGCTCCTGCCCAAGATGGTCCTGTTCCTCAGGCTTCCCAAATACTGAAATGAGGGGGTTTGGGGGCTGCCCAGGTAGGGTGAATATGGTGGCATGACCTGAATTGGATGACTCTGTCCCATGATATGTTACCTTTGGGAACATCCTGGCTAATGACCACTGGCTTCATGGTTCAGGACTGAGTTGAAGTCTACATTGATGAAAAAAGGTCTTATTCCCAGTATCCCTGAGGCCAGAATTTCTGGATCTAGGAACACAGCAGGATAGCATCTTGCCCTCTCAAGCATCTCTGGCTAAGTGAGCTGGGTAGGGAGCTCTCTGTAAAATCTTGGTGCCTGGTTACCAGGGTTCCAAGTTCTGCTGTGCTCTGTCTCCAAGGAATTGGGGTCACCACACTTATCTGACAACCCTCAGTGCATATGACCTCTATGAAGGCTGTTCAGGCCTGCTGGCTACTCATCATCCTCAACCATGTCATCCTGTAAACTGGACAGATTTTCACCAACATATCGACCCCCATAGCTACCTGAGAAACACTGGGTGCAGACAGGATTCCTGGAATGAACAAGTAGAGCTGGATTCAAACCTGGTGCTACTTATTATCAGTTTTGTGACCCTGTCCTTATCAGTTCACCTCTCAGTGCCTCCCCAGTTTCCCCACCTACAAAATGGGGAACATTTTAGCTTTTAATTCCTAGGTCATCAGTATATGTGAGATAATTACTGTAAAATTCATGGGCTGATGTCTCAAAAAGTAAAAAACTCAGAGATGTAAGAATTAGAAGGAGTGTTTCATAGCATGGAATACCACACACAAGAGAGCTGAGTGCTGGCTGTATGATTCATTTTTTGCCATGTCTTTCATTCCCATGAGCTCTGTTATTTTTCTATTCAATTTTCAAATTATTTGTGCTCACCCAGTGTCTTCTTGATGTTATCTCTTTAGCTATATTGTATTTCAACTTATTAATTCGGTTTCAGAAATTTGTATGAATCTCATTGTGTAGTTGTCTCAAATCCTGCATCTCATGTGGACCTTTGATATATTCCTTTGGTTGAGCCATTTCTTCCATTTTCTTGGTATGGCTCATTTTTCATGGATGTTTAGGCATATGATTATGATGATGAGTTTGCTCTGATCTCTCTCTTTCATAGGGTTTTAGTAGAAAGAGGCTGTGTGTTACTGTTATTCTTTGATTTTTGGGTCAATCTGTTCTGGTTCTTTAGGATTGTCCCTGTTAGTTGCTCAAATCTAAGCCCTGGAACTAGTAATGGGTTGTGGACCCTATTCCAAGGACCTTGGGGAGGGAGCCTGTAAAGGCCAGGAAAAGCTTCTCTTATTTACTTTTAATTTCCTCACATGCACTTCCTTTGTGGGCCAGCAGATGGCATACTTTGGCAGCCCTCTCAATTCAAATCATGGTTGGAGTGTGTTCTCTACAACCCAGCCTGGATTAAAGTGATAGAGTATCCTGCCTGGAGGCTATGAGCCTCATAATTCAAACTTTCTCAGAAGTTGTTCTCAAACCTTTGCTGGTAGCCCCTTTCCTTTCCTGGTTAGGAAATAATTCCACTCCTCTCTGCATCAACAGCCAGTCCAGGTCAGTAGGGAGGGTGATTGAGAAGGTTGGATCTCTTTTGACCCATGCTGGCTCCCAAGGCAAACAATGGCATGGCCCATCGTGGCCTGGAAGGGCTGGTTGGACACAGTAGACCATATTTGTGGTTCAAAAGCTGGGTCAGCCTTAGGCTGCATCCCTTTCTCTCCCATTTCCTGGGGAGGTGGATCCCTGTGGTGCCCTTTGTCCCTATTGTGTCCAGGCCTCTGAATTAAAAATTGTCTCTCAGGTGGGGGAGGGCACTGGAAGCTGAAGCTTTAACTGAGAGCTTTGCCATCAAGATTCTTTTCCTTTGCCCCTCTCCCTTCTTGGTGGTGCCCAGCCTTACCTGGTGTCCTAAACCCTAGAACATTTTTTCCAGGATGTTTCTGCCTGACCTCTAGTTATTTTTCTGGGACAGGAAAGAGTCACATGTCTTTCTATTCTGCCATCTTCTTGTAAGTCTCTGAATTCTGTATTTTTATCCATTGATGATTTTGTCAATGCAATATTTGACATAAATTAAGAAATATGTATAACAATGTAATTTCACCATGGACATGACATGAGAATGAATTTAAAAATCCACATGCAGAAAAAGTGCTCCAAAAAGGATCCATTTTACGCTGTTCTCATTAAGGTTATGTTTCCATCTAAAACAATATCAATAATAGTGAAAATAAGCATTATTATCTAGCATTACCTTTTATTATCAAATCATTAAAAAGACCTTGTGAAATGAGAGATTTGGCTTCCATTAAAAACATGATACAATGAAGCCTAGATAACTTATTGAAGGACACTCATGAAAGTGATGTAATTTCTCTTTAACCTAGTTGGCTTCTGGATCCTGATACCTTAGCTTCATGCAGTTAAACACTTGAATACACATTCTGAGGACCATTGAATATAGCAATTTGTCAGTAAGAGACAAAACTGGAACAGTGAAAGTCCAAATTAAGAATAGGGCAACTACCCCTGAGCGGCCCTTGTCCACATCTCAAATATAATTTTATGCATCCCCTAAGCATTTGTCTGCTTGGAGACCTAGGTTTCCATCTCTGCCCCCACACTAGCCATAGGATTTCTCCCCCTCAAATAGCTTTCCTTCCCCAGGCTCATTAATATTTCTTCTTTTAACCCTGTAATCTATCACAAATACAAGCTTAACTTTGGATAATTTTGTCCAAGATCATTGAAATTTTAGGTTAACATCATCAGGCCTTGCCTTCTCAACAAATTTTCTCCTAGTATTAATATCCCCACCGAGTTTCCTCCTAGCTTTAGAACTGCCTAAAAAGTAAGAAGTGCATAAAGAGGCACTTGCTTGTGGCTTCTGAATCCCACACACTCTGTGTCTCTTGGTCCAATGCAGAGGTGATGGAGCAGCATTTTCTCCACTGTGAAAAGTAGGCCTGGAATTAGGCAGAAAAGGTGCCTGGGACTCAGAATATGCCAGTCTTGAACTCAGAAGCCTGGGGTCATGGCTACTCCCTTTCTTTCCCCAAGCTGGCTGAGACAGTTTTCTTTGGATAGCTTTTTTCCCTTAGCAAAGTGTTATCTATATAATGAAATATCATTTACCAATGCAGACATTCCATTTGGGGATTTGAACTTATTTATTTCTAAGATCATGTTGTTTCACATTTCCTAACATCAATTTTTTTGGCAATAACCATCTGCAACTTCTGAAAGTTTGGTTTCTGTATGTGGAATACACTGTCAAGCATTAAAGTTTTGGTTTCAGGAAGTGGATGTGGCTGAAGTGGCTGGGCTCCCATTTACCATATAGAAGGCCCTGGGTTCAATTCCTGGGGCCTCCTGGTGAAGGCAAACTTACCTGCGCAGCATGGTGAGCTGACGGCCCATGCAGCATGGTGAGCTGGTGCAGCAAGATGATACAACAAAGTGAGACAAGCAGACACAGGAAAATGCACAGCAAATGGACACAGAGAGCACAAGCAGCAAGGGGGAAATTAATAAGTAAATAAAAATAAATCTTAAAAAAAGTTTTGGTTTCTAAGAATATGTGCATTTTAAATCAATTTACATAATTCTATTGTTCTCTAAATTACTGTAGAAATGCAGTTTCTTCCAAAGTTAGGTGTGGTATATGAAGGGTTGTAAAAGAAATTAAAACCAGCTTTGTTTCACTTTAATGCCTTTGACCTGAATTGAAAGTTTCTTTTGCCAAATTCTCCATTGGCAAATAGCATCCATTTCCTTATTTTCTACTGATCTGTACATAATTTTTGGGAAAATTTGTTATAAAAAGTTGACAGGGACTTTTTATGAGTTCTGATTTTCTTTTTTAATTAGACCTCATAATCCTTAATTCACAACTGTAGTGTGTTCACCTTTGAGGTTTTCAGTGCCGATTAAGACATTTGACCATGAGATTGCACAAACATACAAAATTTATTTGAAGGAACTTGAACAAAGAGGGGTGATTCCTCCCAACACAACCTTCCAGATGCTTCAAGGGACCTTCAGAAGTGGAAGAGGGCAATGGGAGTGGAGTCATAAGACTCAGGGTGATGTTTAAGAATCAGCATGTGGGGTGTCTCAGGGTCAGAGATTTCCTAGGCACAGAACTTATAGCAAAAGGATTTTGCATTTTCTATGGCTAGCAGATACCGGACACAATTTTGCAGGGTATGCAAAAGAGATTAGCTCTAAATGGGTAAGAAACACTTTTTGGGCTATTTTTAAACCATTTGGACTTGCAAATATTTGAGTTTTGCATCAGGGTGGGTTTTT
>JAQZBX010059257.1:0-17558 GCA_029593785.1 Cabassous unicinctus | reverse complement strand
GGGGGGGGGATAAATAAAATAAAATCAATAAATCTTTTAAAAAATAAAATAAAATAAAATAAAAATATTATTTAAATAGAATGTGATACATTAAAGAGGCATATTTTATCCCTAGTATCCACTTAAATATAAAACAATGAGCTGTTGCTAATAATCCAATAACTGGAGATAAAATGAAATAATTTAACAATACTAAATTTAAAAGAAAGAAGAAAATTAGCTATATAGGAAAAGACAGATTGGACAAATAATAACCAAATAGCAAGATATTAGATTTATACCCTCTAAAATGTCTAAAATTAATAAGATTGACAATACCAAGTGCTGGTGAGAAAGGTGAGGGAACTCTCATACACTGTTATATTGTATTTGGGTGTGGTGTGCAAAACCGTATAACGTTTTCAAAAATAATTTGGCAGTTTTTTATAAGGTTAAACTTACACTTACTATTAAATCCAACAATTTCATTTGTAGATATTTCACCAGGAGAAATGAAAACGTACATCACCTCACAAAGACCTTTATGCTAACATCCATTGAAGCTTAATTCTTAATAGCCCCAACAGAAAACAGCCCAAATGTCCACCAGCTGGTGAATGGATAAACAGATTGTACTATATCCACGCAGTAAAAGAACAACTATGAATACATGCAACAACGTGGATGAAATCTCATAATCATTACGCTAAATAAAGGAAGCCAGAGACAAAAAAAAAAAAAAAGTCCACCTACTGTTTGATACTATTTATATGAAATATTAGAAAAGGCAAAATTGTAGTGACAGAAATCAGAGCAGTAATCACCACTACCTGTAGGTGCATGGGAGGGGCTTGATTACCAAAGGAATACCATGGAACTTTATGGGGTACTAGAAATGGTTTATATCATGATTTTGGTGCTGGTTGCCTAATGATATACATTTGGTCAAATCATTGTATTGTATATATAGAATTGCTGAGTTTTATTTTATGTAAATCAGACCTCAATAAAGCTGATTTAAATATTTTTCTTTGCTATGGGAAACATGAGAGAGAGCATTTTCCTCATCATTAAAACCTTGCCCAGTATCTAATTTTTTGTATTCATCTCTATTAGCTAAGGTATCCAGACACAGGATTCCTCTCTTCCTGAATCAGATTCTTTAGTCCAAAACAGTACCAAAAAATTGAACTCTTCTAATGTCTCTTAAACTCCTATCTGTGTCGAGCTCAGGAGTAGATAGTATAGTTCCTGACCACCAGAGTTCATTATCCTTTAGAGAATTTAGAATTTAACCCATTACACCAGGCAGGAGTAAAAGTCTTCCTCAGATCATTCAGAAACTATCATTTTTATGATTTAATTTTCATGAAATCTTCTCTACCAAGAAGTGTAGGATTTGGTGTTGGATTGAAAAATTAATTAAAACTGTTATAGGCCAAGGTTACCCTGAACTGGATTATTGACCAGAAATAAGAAATAATCCCTTTAGTACAGCATATAGGTGAAAGAATAATCCTGACTATGGGTCAAAGAATTTTTGAATAACTTGATATTTCTTCTGAAAAAAACTGGAGAATAAAGATTGTCTTTATGCATGATGTGGAAGGCAGAATTCTAAGATGGTCCCTAATAGTCCCGCCCCTTGGCATTCATGTCCTACTAATCCCCTCCCCTCGAGTTAGTAATCTAACTCCCTCAGTTAGATTACTATTAGTTGGCTTTGATTTAATAAAAACGGAGATTTTCTTTCCTGGGCCTGATCTAATCAGGTGAGCCCTTTAAAAGCAGGTGATGCATCAGGGAAATGCTCTCCTGCTCACCTTTAAGAAGGAGCTGCCATGAATTTTACAGCTGCAAGGAAATGTATTCTACCAACAACCACATGAGCTTGGAGGAGATCCATGAGCCAAAGATGAGATTCCAGCTCCGGCTGACACCTTCATTGCAGTTTTGCAGACCCTGAGCAGAGAAATCGGATATGTAGTGCCTAGGTTTCTAACCTACAGAGACTGATAAAAATAAATGGGTGGTGTTTAAAGCTGCTAACTTTGTGGTAATTTGTTATGCAGCAATAGAAAACTAATAAGGCTAAGTGGAAGAGATGTCAAAGTCCCATCCTTCTAACATACACTTGCAACAAAGCAAAGCAAAGGAAAATAGCCAGTGCTATTTGTAGCTTTGTAGCAGTGAATATTTTACTCACTACACGTATAATGCACCATCAACCACAAAGGAATCTGTCAAAGATCTAGTTGTGTGATATTTTTTCTCTTTAAGTAAAAAGATATATGGGCTACAATTTTATGTTTTATTTCCCAAACTGGATTATACATTCTATTTGTAGGAAACATGTGTTTTATATTACTTGTAACCATTTCAGAAGTATTTATACTGTAATTTGCTCCAGGACTTTTCAGTGAATAACCAAATCAAATGACGTTTTTTTCATGATGAATCCTGTACTAATTCCCCTAAAATGCTTAATATGTTTTAGTTGAAATGTTCATTTTATTCCTATGACTTTCAATATCAAGGCCTTGATTAACATCCACTCAACTGCGATGCTTGCAAAAGAAATAATAAAGACACAGTTGCTTTAGCCCAACAATTATTTAAGAATTACAATAGTTTCTAACATATAAAAAGTAGCATTAACACAGAAAAAAATACTCAAATAGTTACCATTCACATCATTCTCATTAATTGGTATATAGCTCTACTTTACAAATGAGAAAAAAGGATTTTGAACTTACTTTCAAGAGCTCTAAGGAAAAGTGTTTTCTCTAATCCAGTTTCTCAAAACTGTGATCTCCAAACTTTTTTATTTGCATACCCAAACCAATAAGATATTTTCGAGCACATATCCTCAATAAATGTATACTTTTTATGTTAAACTAATACCACTATCCTATATTATTTACTTTATAAAATATACACTAAAATAGAATTTTAAAAACATCATTTTAAAAGTATTTTAATGAATAAAGAAACAAAAATCTTTTTACTTAAAAGTAAATAATAAATATCATGTTATATGGAAAAATTAATACATAATTTTTAGCTGACAAAAAAGTTATGTAGATCCAAATGGAAAAAGAGTATCATTAGCTTTGATTACCAAATAGTGATTCTCCTTTCCCTGTGTTCTCCAATAAATACTTTTGCTGAAATTCAAGAAGTCAATTTCAATCTTCCCTAATGTCTTTGAGTTCTTTCTTACAAACTGATCAGATGCTATTAATTGTATCTTTTAAACAATGGTTCAAAACCCACTGAAAATTTTTGGAAGATTTTTACTCAAGGTAGGAAATTTGGTTTCCAAGTTTTTAACTGTTTAGATTTTTAGCAACAAATTATGTAACGAAGGAAACATCCATTTCCAAGCTGCTCTTTCTACAGCCCGAGTTTTGCTTGTTTTTAAAAGATTTATTTTCTTTTTTATTTATTTCATTTATTTATCTTACAACTTTCTTGTGAGATCTGAATAGACTATCCTTCTTAATTAGGTTGGTACAGAACTGCCCTAGGAGTAGGAAAGGTGTCAACTCTTGCCATTTTCAGGTTGCTCAACTGGTATTTACATTATTTGTAATATCTTCAAGCAATTGCAACTTTTTAAAGCCATTAGTCCATTTTGTGAAGGATTAGGCCAGTGAAAATTAGACTAAATAATTCGTAAATTCACTTGAGTGGGTCCCCATGAACTTCTACATTTTATCATAATACTTGAATGAGAGCAATGCTGTCAGCTTGTCCTCCACATTAAACTCCCACTCTGCCCTCCCACAGTAGGTGGCCCATAACTATGGACTTATTGTGAGGGTTAGCGTTTTAGTATAGCTTAATGCCTTCCTTAATCTTCAAATGAAAGGTTTTTTAAAAAATGAATTCTAGTATTTCCCCTACCTTCAATAGATGTAGTGAACAACTCTCTTGAAGACTGATGCTTAAGGTCACCTTCATCAAAGTCATCTGGTGGTGCTTGATAAAATTTCAGATTCCTCGGTCCCATCCAGACTTAACGGAATCTGGCGCAATGATCAGAGTTTTTAAAAATAAGCTGCACCGGTGATTACTGCACACCATAGTGACAACTCTGTCCTAGTGATGCGCAAACAAAGCAGGAGAATAGACTTGCATCAGAATCAACCTGGATGCTTGTTAAAAATATTTAAACCTTGAGTTCCATCCAGAACAACTAAACTAGAATCTTCAGGAATAGGGCCTGAAAGTTCAAAGTGATTTACATGCAGGGCCAGGTTTCGGAACGACTGCAGTCTATATCATCAGGGTGGGCTTTGTGTAATAAGAACTGACATTTTCCTTTTTTCTTTCAAGGCTCTATTGCTAGAAAGCTTTTAGAGTTCTGTGAGGTTCTTGGTTTAGGCCTGTGGTTCTCAAAATATGGACCCTAAGCCAGCAGCTTTAGCATCACTGGGAAACTTTAGAAATACAGATTCTCAAGCCTCACCGTGACCTACTGAAGCAGAAATTTTGAGGATGGAACCCAGTAATCTGTGTTTTAACAAACCTTGCATGTAATTCTGGTGAATGCTTAAATTTGAGAACCTCTGGTTTAGGTCAAATAATGAAAACTACTGTTCCAACTCTTATTTATTTATTTTTTGGTTGGGGGGGGCCTTATAATAAACAATTTCATACTTGAGTTAATTTAATTCCTTAAAAATTGTATTACTGGCAATGAATGGATCATTTTTTCCTACGTCTAAGTAATAGCATGCTCTCTTTGCATTTCCCTCTATGTTGTATGCTGCAGATGTTGGCAAGAATAGTAACATTTTAAATATTTGCAGTGTGAGAGTCTGAGATGAGAATTGAGGAAATCTTTTTAGGTTAAAGTCTTCAAATACTTCCTACCAAAGACCTTGTGCCAGGCTGTGATTTCCCAGCAGATGTTTTCCATTATACTGCTACTGGGTCATGACAGGCTCTCCACGGTTTGCAGTTGCCATGACAACCATATTTTTTGGTCTGCAGAGAATAGTATACAGCTCAGAGGTGTGCGTTTTGTTTTAGTAATGAAAATGTTGATTCACTGAAGGAATTGATTAGGTTGACAACTGTACATTTGATAAATCAGCAGTAAATTTGAAGGATCACATTTATTATATATGCTTTATTCAGTGGACAGTATCCTGGCTGCTCTGAATTTTCTAGACAAATAAAGATCCTGTGGTAAGCATACCAGCCTTTTAAGCTATAAAAACCTGGGGAAAATGTTTTATTATTATTATTATACAGCCATATTCTTCATAGGGAAGGAAAAGATTCTAAGGAAAAATAGCCACCAATTTTAGTGATTCATATTTATTGTTTTATATTCATTTTGAGCACATTTTCCCCTTGGTTACTTACTAACAAAAAATGAAAGCAAGTGTTAATTTGTGGGACAATGATAATTTAATAACATTGTAGAATTGAAGACAGTATATGTAGCATCTAACTATAATTTCATCTGGGAACTTGCTTTCTAGGGTATCATTAGGTTTGCATACATATAAAAATGCTATGGCAAAACATTTTCAGAATTAAATTCCTTTGAAAAAATGAACCAATTATCATTTTAAAATTAAATCAAGAAAATTTTTTTCTCTAACATAAGTATGTGTTTGGACATTTTCTCTCAAGTATTATCCATAACAGACCAAAATCATGTACTGGTTAGTTCACGATCTATGTAAGGATAAAGGTCTTTTTAAAAGAGGCACTTTAAATTGTGGTCATTAATTTCAGTTCTAGTTATCTGAAGTTTGGGGCAAGGTACAACATTCATCCACAGGCCTTTGGAATCTAACTCCATTTCTGTTTCCACAACAGTGATTAGGAAGGAGCTCCATTTTCTATTTGTTTTACAATATGTTATTATCTTTTGTCTTGAAATTATTTTGGCTAAATATAATCATGTATGTACACCATACTGATAGGCAACTGTTCTGTGTTAATTCATTCTTTTTAGAATTGCACGATTTGTTGTATCTTGAAAATTTGAAAATGATTTTCTTTTTCTTTTTTACTATGTTGGGAAATATAAAATTCCTTATATTCTTTCACTGGCAAGCTTCTTTGAATTATAGGCCTTGGAATTACTGTATTTGGTACTTCTCTTTTACCAATTGTCTCCTTTAGCCTTGTATCAATGGTGTGTGTGCTTGTATTTCCCTATAGTAGATTATATGCTTTCTGAAACTCAATGTCATTTGTTTAGTTTGTCTTTGTACCCCTTGTGGTGCCTAACACACACGTAGGTGCTCAGTAAATGCTCGTTATCATCAAATAAAATAATTTATCCCTCTGTGAATTCAAACTGCAATACATGAACCTAGTGCATAAACCTAGCTTATGTATATATAAATGCTAATATCCTTAGGACTTGAATTGAATGGATATTAACCTGGTTTACTACTTTATACATTTCTGTATTTTCTAAATATTCTAAAATTAACATGGATGATTTTTATCATCTGAAAGGGAACTAATCTAAATTTAAAAAGTAACAACAAAATTGAAATTCAGCAGCTCTTTTTATGTGTTGGAGTTCCTCTCCTTTTTGTGTCACCGGGTAAATTCGACAGAGGCATTTGCATGTTTTTTGTTTTTTTTCACTCTCTACTCTTTTGGAAATTATGGACCAAATTTTTGAAGGAATTATATCTGCTTATCCATGAGAAATAATACATCCACACTCAACCACAGAGGAAGTAAAAATTCTTCTCTCCTAATCTTGTTCTATCCCTTTCAACTCACCGCTCATCTCTCCTTCTCTATGTGTTGGCCCTTTTTTCATTAACTGAGGTAAAATTCACCTAACATAAAATTTACCATTTTAACCATTTTAACATGTACAACTTGGTGGCTTTTGGTACATTCACAATGTTGTGCAACCATCGCCACTGCTCCTGGCCCACGCCTCCCAGCCCTAGTCTACTTCCTGACTCTATGGATTTGTCTATTCTGGGCATTTTATATAAACAAAATCATACAATATGATTTTACATGTTGACCTTTTAGGAAAAAGAGAGTCAAACTATTTCAGAACTGGAAGCTATCTAATCGGTAATCAGCCCACAGATTGCAGTCTCCATGGCTCCCCAGCACCTTGCACTGCAGCACTGCAGTGAGTGAAGTGGACTTCCTGGGACTGTGACATCGTGGAGAACACATGTTCCATTTAAATGGACTGGTGAAGACTCAACTACAGCCAACTGCTGCCAAGCAAGCATGTAGGCCAGCTCTACCAATATTTTTTCGGGAGAATCCAGAAATTTGGATTAATTTGTAAACATACAAATTTTAAACTACTGGCAAGTAATGCAAATTTTTAAAAACAGTATCTCCAGTCAAACAAAATATATCTTCTGGCCAAAATTAGTCCATGGGCTGCCAGTTTTCAAAATGTGGTTAGGCCAAATTCTCCTTTCACAGATGAGGAGACTGAAGTCTAGACTGATGTAAAAATTTCCTTAAGACCACCCCGAATCTTAGACAAGAACTCGTGTCTCCTGACTTCTATTCTAGGGCTCTTCAAACACAGGCACTGGTGACTTGACTTAACAAGTTAGGAAGTTTGGAAGCATGCCCTTTATGGGGATGGTAACTCACTTTTATCTTTGATCATGGAAGGAAGAAAGTGTGTTTGTGGGTCGGGAAGTTGCAAGTTGGCTTTGTTTGAACAGTGGTCCAACATCTGAGAGCCAAGGGAGGGTAATAATGTCCAATTCGCATTTTTATACCTCCAAGCTCTTTTATGCAGAAAAACAACAATTTCTGACTTTTAGGTAGGCTTTTGCTAATGTAAGAGAATAGGATTGACCACTTTGGCATATTCTATATTACTTCTATTAGATTATCATTTTGATGAATACCTTAGGGATTACTTGTAATTCAGGGAGAGAGATAATGGTCTACCTAAAATTGCAAAAATAATTTCTTTTCCTACATTTGTATTATTGTGTTACATTTTGTTTTCTGCATTTAAAGTGCCCTTTCTCTAAAGGCTCAAGGAACTTCCAATAAATCTCTGGTAGTATAAACCATACCATTCTTACTAAAAGTAAGAATTCTATTTCCTGAGAAAAAGTTTTGGCCACTGATGGGATTTTATATTCAGATGGCTCAGCATGCATTGCTCCCTATTTCGAAACTTATACAAGATTGGTAACAAAATCGACCAGACCAGACATGGCTAAAATTTGCAGATTAGAGTATGGATACAAAGCTTAGGGAAGGTCTAAAGCACAAAATGTATATCACAAGGCATATTTCAAAGTGTAATGAAGATGACTTTCTAGTATTGATTCTCAGTGACTCTCTGCCCATATCATCTAGAGAACTTAAAAAAATATCGGTGCCCAATATCATGACCAGAAATTCTGATTTAGTTGATCTGAGAGGTGGCCTTTGATATGGCTATTTTTTTAAAGCTTGGAGGGCATTCTATTATGCAAGTGGTAATAGTACATAGTGGAAATAGGCATGGGTCCAAAAGTCAGATAAATCCTACTCCAAATGCCCATGCCAGTCCTTGTTATGCATGTCAGGATATCCAACATTAGTATCCAGAAAGGAGCAACAAATCCATCTCAGTCCCTTGTTGATGTGCTGACTATAGAGAATCTGGAGCTTTGGTGAGTTGTATCCTAAGTGCCAAAGCTTGTTGAGGGAGTGGATGTGATTTGAGCAGTTGAGCGCCTGCCTCCCACATGGGAGGTCCCAGGTTTGGTTCCCGGTTTCTCCTGAAAAAACAAACAACAAACAAAACAGATGAAAAAAAAAAAAACAACTCAGGGAAGCCAATGTGGCTCAGTGGTTGAGCACTGGCTTCCTACATATGAGATTCTGGGTTCAAGCCCCGGCCCTGGTACCTCAAAAAAAAAAAAAATCCTGGTTGAGTTGATGACTCCCACTGAGACCATAGTGCTTAGGTGTCAATTTTCCCTAACCAGTGGCAGGGCTTCAGATAAAGTGGACTGTGCCCCTCAATTCTCTAGAGGATCAGAGTTTGTATAAAATAGAAGACGATTAGGACGTTGGTAGACCCAAGTAATGAGCACCCAAGCACCACTTGCTGAGCATGAAGCAGCTCAGGAACATGGTGGCATTAGGGTCCAACTAACAGAAATACAGAGATAATACCAGGATTTTGACGTGGTAGGCTGAACTCTGGCGGGCCGGGATGGGGAAAGTCCTTTGCAACCTGTCTTAAATTTACATTTGCATAACAAAACTACTAGTTTTACCTCGATTATATGTTTATTTGTAATTCAAGGAGATCTGGAGCCAGGAGAGGCTGATAAAGATTATAGGTGCAACCATACACCCCAGCTGTCTATTTGTGTCATGGTGTCATTAGGAAATGGCTGACTGTCAACACAATGCTTGAACCCAAAGATCAGACCATAGGGGGAGGCTGGATCCCTTAGTATGCCCACAGTCACAGGCCTAGAAGTGATGTTTCTGGGAAAAACATCAGTCCTTTACATCGCAGTCCGTGGTGAGGCATTTATCGCTGACCCGACCTGAACCCAGAACGTTGTAAAGCTCTTAGTGCTGCATTTCTTTAAGCTCACCAACACAAATGCCTCCCAAGGTGCTGGATCACTATCAGTTCCAGCGTGCAGCTCCTCAGGGGCTCAGAACCCTCATCATCTGTATCCTCCTAATGACCACTCTGAGAGCTAATTTTTAAATCAAAACATCAAAATTCTTATTGTGCTCATTTACAGGATAACGAGGACCACTTGCCATACACTTGCTCTTCCAAGGGAGACTAACCTCAGGGATTCCATGGCAATTTTCTCTCTCAAATATTTAAAGAGTCCCACTTATCTCTCTAAGGAGGAGAAAATATGGATATATCGATTTGGTTTATTTAGTCTCTGAGCAATTTGCCAGTAGGGTACCTTCTGATACAGGTTTATACAACAGAGATAACTTCTATAAATGTACATGTTTAATGCTTAATCTCAAAAAAATATGTCTAGTAGCACAAAGTTTTAAATCAGTATTTCTCAAAACTGTTCTGCAGATCTATAGCGTTTTATGGTTTGTTAACAGTTGCTACACTTGTGTATATGTGCAAACATACACACGTATGCAAAGGATTTACTGCTTAAATATGTTTGGGAAATGCTGTATTAACCAAATATAAACTGGCTTATTTACTGTAAGACTTCAAATATTTATGCCAATTAACATGAAGAAGATATATTTTAATACATTTTCAAAATTTGTTTAACAAATCAACCCATTATGGAAGATCATTTTGTGAGACTAGCGTTCTTAAAAAAGAACTTTAAAAATTGTGTTCAGCTTTGTAAACTGGGAAGCCACAGACTTTTGAATCCCACATAAGGTTCAAATTCCAGCTATGCCACTTACACAGCTGTGTGACCATGGGTAAGCTACTCAATTTTATTTTGCATAGAATTTAGATAAAAAATAACTGTCTTGTATGATTGCTCTGAGATTAAATGAGATGAAATATATAATGACTTTGAAACATTAAGGTCCTCAATAGATCAGTAAATCTGAATCCCCTCCCTTTCTCACTTTAGAGTCTCTTCTCATGGCCTTTCATGTGCATGCATGTGTAGTTATATAACTTTAATCTGGTTTCACATGTGAATCTTGCTCTGACCTCACTTTATTATTTACTATAAATATGAGCTCATATTGACATAGTGGAGATAATTTAACAGGCCTGCTAGTATTACATGATATTAAATACTAGTTTACTTAGACATTCTTTTTTTGTTGGATATTTTGAGTTATTTTAAAAATTTTCCCTTTCACAAACAGTTTTGTATGAATAGCATTGAACAAATTACTTGTACTCTTAGATTATTTCCTTGGAGTATATTCCCCAAAGCAAAATTACTAGGTCAAAGGAAAAATCATTATATAACTTTGTCACAAATATCTGTGCAGAAAATTTGAACCAATTTTGAATGTCATTTTAAATATATAAGCCTATCTTTTTACCCTAACCTGTCATGGACATGTTTTTATTGCTTTTGCTAGTTTAATGGGTACCTACCAGTACCTTTTATTTGCTTTAAGGCAATTTTATTTAATTTCTAGAATGTTGTAGGTTTCTGAGTACACTAGTTTACTGTCTTTATTTTTTGTGTGTGAACTGTTAATTTCCTTTCGATAGTTACTGGAAAGAATCTGTAGTTCCAGATTATAGGATCTCCTGCCAACCTCAAGTTTTAAGGCAAATATTGATAATATATACTAACTGCTACTTTAGGATGACTACGAGAGGGATTAGACTAAATGAGGTAAGATCATTCCAGAGTACTACCTATTACGACATAATGTCAAGTTGTGCCTCTATTATTTCTTTCCCCATTGCCAAGAATAATGGACCACTACCTACTCTGTTCTTTAGGACCAATCCTGACTTTAGACAACAGGTTCCATCTCAGCAATCTATGGCTTAGCATTAAGTTGCCAACCCTACTAGTCCAGTCTTGATCTTGAACTTGAATTCTGATAGTTAACTCATCTTGCTCCCCCGCATTTGGGTTCTAATCTGTCTGGAACACAAAGACTAAGACACTGAGTTTTGCCTCCATTGGCAATGCACAGGGTTAATTGTTCCCCAAAAGTCAAGCTTGTTGGTTGGGGGAGGGTTGGTTTGTGACCTGCTGACTGACAATAGACACTGACTTCCTGCCGGTCCTAAGCCTTAGTAAATAAGGAGTCACCTTATCAACTGCTAACAGATGGAGAGCTAGGTGAATCAAAATCCAAAGTCTGAAGCCCTGCCATTGTTTTGCATTGGAAACAGCATTATTTTCATGGCAAACTGAGTTGCTTTCTCTTGCCAAGGTGCATAATATGAAAAATCACTTGTACGCATCTGCCTAGCTCAAATGCTGCCTTCACTATAATATTGGAGAAACATGCATGCTTTGTAAAAGAACAGACATACTGAGGCTTGTGTACTGAAAGAAAAGAGGCAGGAGAGGGAGCCATAGAGATAACTGGGAATTGTCCACAGAAGCCGTTCACTAGGTGTCACTCCATGCTTGAGTCAGGATTAATGTTTTTTTCTTTGACAATACACTAGCAGGAAAGGGGCCTTCTGTTTCCTGCCAAAGAACTATTATTTCCTTCCCAGCCTAAATTGTTGGAATATCTGCACGTAGAAAATCAATCCAAGTCGAAAAACTGACGTTTGGCCTTAGCCAAAGGGTTTTTTTAATGTCCACGAAGTTTTGACATTTAGTCACTGATGTGCTCATACTCTGCTAACCTATTAAGTAGTTATATGTAGTGCATAGTTATTATGTAGAAATGTGAAATATAAATAAGCCAAAGAAAAGAAAGAAAACCCTGTATGACCTTATCCCCAGAAATAAGATTATAAACATTTTGATATATTCTTTTAGACTTCTTCATATACCCACACATACTAAGAGGGTAGCTCATAAAGTATGTATTGTGGACTCTTTTCACATAAATAAGTACATTTTTACTATGCTTATACAATACAATTTAAATGGCATAATAATATTCTATTAGTGCCATCTAATCAAACCTCATTATGATATGCTTGAGATACACGTTGAAAAGTTGTGAGCCTTAATGTTATTTTCTCATGTGTTTTCTATTAATGCATAAGACATCACCAAATCTTACTTTAACCGTTTTAACTTTTCCCGTTGAAGTAATTGTACAGACTTTAAAAAAATCTGATATTAAAACACCTTTATCCAAGTACTCAATATAAAAATATATGTGTTTACCACTAAGATTTCAATTGTGGGGAAGAAAACTGATGACTTACTTGATGTGAATCTTCACTCTGAGCAAAGGCTGATAGGGCACAGGGTCTTATCTGAGTGTGGGAGGGGCTGGGAAGACCCAGGGACAGGTTTTGTCTTCTGAAATATTGTGTGTATGCCTTTTCCTGGCAAGAGGCTCTATAGATTTCATGGTTTTTCAAAGGAGTTAGTGAAAACATTCCTAGCAGCCAGATGTTTCTAACTTGGTTAGTTCTGGCAATTTATTTCTCTAAGCTCATTTCTCTACCAGTCATGATACCTACCATAAAGTATCATGGGAATTAAATAAGACCAGGCTTTTAAAGCTCCTGGTTCATAAAATCACCAGGACTTTATTTCCATTTTTCAAAAGGCTCTTTCCCTTTTTTAGAAATACAATCCACAAATTTTCACATCAGTTGAGTGCAAGAGTAAATAATACAGCATGTTTAACTCTGGAAAATCCTTAACATATTTTATTTACCTGCATATTATAGGTAAACTATGTTTGCAGCTACCTCAGCAATGTGGCTTTTGATTTATTTACTAAGCACTAAATATCTTTGTACTTTTTGTGTTCCCTTGATGGTTTTTCTTCTTCCTTTCCTTTAATTCTTCCCTACCTGGAAACCTAATGATGTCATTAACATTAGCAAGAACTGTCTCATTGGGTCCTGAATACATCATTTCAGTTTCTGTTGATATTTACCATGTGCTTGTGGAATGCATTGTTTGTGCTTTGAAAGAAAATAATGAGGTGCACTCTGACAGCTCACCCTCCACACCCTTCCCACTAGAGCATGAGTATTATAATAGGAGAAAGGGTCCTTTTGTCTGACAAAGCTTTTCATTATCTGGCTTCGTCAAGCCTCAGAGCTTTGGTTGTACCCACCCAGAAATTGAAGGAAAAAAGCAAGAAATCTTCCTTCTCAACACTACACACACACACACACACATTTTTTTTTTTTTTTTACATTTCCCCAAGTAGACATTGTGTTTAAGAAATGTTATATTGATCCTTTGCATCAGATATGGTTTCTTTTTCAGGCATGTTACTAAATAGAAAACACCACTGATTCTGACTTAGTGCAGAAACAAATGGGTTTGCTTTGTGTCTATGTACATGGACATGATTTTTCTTTTAAGTCCATAAAATTCAGTTCTTTCGCAAAATTTTTTTCAATCATACAAAAAGAGTAAGGAAAAAAACCCAGTAGGTGAGAATTGGTTAATCTGTATTTGCAAACTTTGCTCTTCTATTAAGAGTCATTCTCTGCCTTCCTTCCTCCCTCACTCCCTCCCTCCCTTCCTTTCCTTTCCTTTCCCTCCTTCCCTCTCTCCCTCTTTCTCTCTTCCCCAAGTGGGATTGTCTGAATTTTTCCAGACATTAGTAAGTGGTGACTTTCATCTAAGCTTTTCTGTGCTAAGCATGTCTGCTTTTACCCCAGGTACTGTTCAAATCATCATGCTCAAGCTGTTTGACAATTTAAGGCTGTGCTTGCTCAAGCTGTTTACTGTTCACTACTGCTGTAACACCAAGACTTAAACATTTAAAAGAAAGGTCAAATAAACACATTCTTTATTCAATGGATATTTATGGAGTGCTTAATATGCACCAGATACCACTTGTTATTAAGTGCTCATTTCTGTTACTGAATTCTTCTCGTTAGGTATGTCTATGTTCACTTCTGGAAAAAGCAGGGCAACCAACTTCTTTCATTCAGACTTTGGTATTATATTTGCTATATACTCTATAATTAATTTTCTGCTCATTGTACCTGGTTCATGAGATTTACTAGTAAGAATGCAAACATTTTGACTCTTTTTTCATCATTCAAGGTTTAGAAAGGATTTATTTTAAGTTTATTGAAGTCAATATATTAACCCCTTTCCCCTACTTACCCTCATTGAACAAATTCCTCATTTCCTATAAATTGAATAAACTGATAGAAACAAAACTATATATTTGCTGCTGGACCTAAATGTAAATCAACATGGAGTGGTGTTATTTACTTACATTTTGGAGCATTTATTATACATCTGGCACAGTGCGACACAAGGGAAACCTAATGATGAAAAAGAGTTTCTGCCCTCAAGATGATTCCAGGGCCAAGCAACATACTAAGCTCTGAGGATACAAGTGTGAAAAGTCCTAGTGCTGGCTTTCAGGAAGCTTGCAATTTAGCGCCTTGAGTCTCATCTTGTTTGTGTCCCCTGGATATACTATTCTCCTGAGACATGTTAAAAAACTTGCTAAGACTAACTGAAATTAATTGATCAGTGTTTCTCAAGGTATGGCCATGCTTCAAGCTATCTAACAGGACTGAGACCTGATCAAACCATTCTGATGGAGGAAGGATGCAAAATTCCATAGACCTTCCCTTTTAGGTACAAACAGGGGTCAGATTGCAGACTCAAACCTGAGTTACTAAGGGTTTTTTAAACATAGCTTCCATAACCTAAAATTAGAGAAAAGTACTAATCCATACTGAAAAGTATATATACAATTCATTTATAAATGCTATATGCAGACATATTTATAAAGACTTGGTAAATCTTAACTCTTTGAACTCAAAAACAACCCTGCAAACAAGGGATTGTTGCTATTCCCATTCTAAGAAAGATAAGAGGGAGCATGGTAGCATCAAAGAAATCCAAAGTGGCTAGGTCACCTCTAGTAACGGGGAGCCTGGCATAAAAAACGTAAAGTAATAAAGGCCAGGTAGTGCTGGATCTTATAAGCAATATGTAGAAGGTTTGTCCTTTTCTCTAAGATCTTTGAGAATCTACTCAGATTTTTAAGCATGGGAGTGAAACCATCATATTGGGTATTAAAAGTTCTGTCCACCTCAGAATGCTTGGCAATCTTGCAAACCTCCTGCACGTAAACACAAAGACATGATTGAAATTTCTTCAATTTCTGTGGAGAACATTTTCTCTTGAATAGTCTGAGGGTTTTATTTGAAGTTATTTATCACTTTTTAGTTTTTTAGTTTTACTTAACTTTACTTTACCTATTTAATTGGTTGTAGAATTTTTGGCTAACCAACCCCACCCATCTGGAATGTTCAGTATTTACATCAATACTATTTTTGATCTAGAATTTTTGAAAAATTAAATTAAGTATAGTATATATTACCATATAAATATGATGATTCCTACCTGTAATTCTAAAGAAAATATGTATTTAATTTTACCATGCCTCCAATTATTTTGTAAAAAGACACTTTATTGTTATCTGCAGGTACTCTTTTTTTCCTCACTGAAAAGTAGGCGTAAGTTGAATACATATTTTACCAAAAGTCTTCTTTTCCAGTTTGCCAATGTGAAAAATATTTGTGTGCCACTGGCTTATATTATGAGTCAGGCACACAAACAAACCATTACCATACTATAAAATCATTGCTATAATGAAGGGTACTGCAAAAGAGAGCGGGAACAGAGGGGAAGAAATCCGTGAGTCGAGTCTTCCTGAAAAAAAGGGAAAGGTTTCCAGGATAGACAGTGTCTGGTTTGAGACTCTGTGGTGAAATGGAATTTTGCCAAGTTTTTAGTGGGAGGAAGCAGAGGAAATAAAATGTATGAATGCATGGAAGTAAGAGAGTATCACCTAATTACAAAGTGATGATGAGTTTAGAACTCCAGAAAAGAGTTTGGGCAGGTGATACCGCAGGATAGGTATGCAGGCAGCAAGACATCCAAATGACAGTGTCCAGAAAGCCAACTCTGAAAATAAATCTACTTTTCACAGTTCTCTTCAGAGGGAGATCAATGATCCATAACACCCACCAGAGGAACCAACGTCTGGAGTAAAGCATGAAATAACCATCTTAAAAATCATGAGAAATATCTTAGGAATGGTGAATTATTTGACTTTCATTTGAGAAGTTACATAAAAATATTGTGATTGATATTATTAAAAAGAAATACACATTATTGAGACAACTCACACTTCTCTTTTTATGGAAATTAGTAGTCAGGAAAACACACACAAAAAAACAGATAATCAATATGTATGTACAGGGATTTGGCTCCTGATAAACACCCATAAGATAACACTAGGTCAACTCAGCATGTTCATGAAATTTGGCAAGATTTATAATTTGTCTTAGCAACCTCCCCTGGAAATGAAGTTTGGCTGGTGTAATGCCTTCTTAGAAAAGGCCAGATCTGCATATCATTAGCATTTGTGTTGGTGGGTTCCCAAAAATGGGTGTAGCCTGACCCAAAATGAGTGTTATAATGAAAGCCCCCACTTTCTACACGAATGTGAAACCATCTGAAGGAAGCAAAAATTAGACATTTCTTCAAGTACAAATGACTGGTGTCAAAACTAGTTGCAACAGTGCTATGTTCAACAGCTGCACTTGGGTGGTAACTAGGGAGCTATCTAGCTATGCATGTTTGGTTCACACATCAGAATTTAAAGTAGAGAATGAAGACACTGGGCAATATCTCATGAAAATGGGGTGGGGTTTTCTTCCTCTTTCCATAATTTGAGCCAGAGACTTTAAAATGAGAGTAAACCATAACATAATGGTGTTTTCATCTGTGGAAAAAATACATATTTTCCTATGCTAGCTATAACACTTGAAAAGGAAACATGTTTATTTGGTCACTGTCCACTCCCACATCTTAGCTGTCTTGGAATTTCCTTTTTAAAGCAATCTTTCCTAGAGGCCCAGTATTGGCTTGACACCAATTTACGCTATGCCAAAAAGTTATTTCTCAAGCCCAGTTATCTAGAAAGCTCATGAAATGCATGCCTTGACAGACTCAAGG
>JAQZBX010059256.1:0-17562 GCA_029593785.1 Cabassous unicinctus | reverse complement strand
TTAATATCTTAACATGTTACATAGTTTAGAGGAAAATATCATTAAAGAGCACTGTTGGAGAATGAAACATTCTGGATAGTTTAATGTTCTGGCTAATTGAAGACAGAAAGATATATTGTGTAAAATTCCCTGGAATGATTATTCTCCCTCCTGAAATAGCAGAAGGAGCATGGAATTGGACTTAAAAAGCCTTAGGTCTATACTTCAGGCTTAATACCTGCAGTTGTATGATCTTGGGCAAGTCTCTACCATCTTTGGCTTTGAATGTCTTTATCTGAAAACTAAGGCAATAAAACCTGCTTGCAAATGTTACTAGTTAGTATGGGGTCAGATGTGATGATGTGTTTGATTATATTGTCCACCTGGACCATTTACTTTGATTATTATGACTGCCTGTGGTTCAGAGACTTTAGTTAAACAATGTTAGCATCTCCAACAAGTTTCTAATGGGTCTTTAGTCTAATACTAAAGCTGCAATAGCTCTGCTTCCTGGCACCCTCTGAAGAGCATACAGGCAATTTGAGTTATCTCCCCACACTCATGAAATTTTGCAACAAGTTGGCCCTTCCTGACCTACACTCATAACACAACTTCTTCTTTCAATTATGCAATTTTACCTCTTAACATAGATTGTTTTTAACATACTCTTTTAAATGATTATATCCTTGCTTATTACTCTTTGTCTAATATGGACTCCCTCACTGTCAGAATGTTACTCTAAATTCCTTAAAAGAATCATTCCATCTTTGGCTGACAATAATTCTCTCAACAAACTAAGTACAAAATTTTTGGATTTTTGAACCAATCTCTTACCTTGTATGAGTTACATAATAATTGATTTTTCTCTTTTTCAGTTCTCATAATATTTTTAACTTAAGGGCAGCTACTTAAATACAATACCCCACTGCAGAAATTTCAATATGTTAAATATCTCAAAGCTGACCGTACTCAAGCACACCATACTTTCCTGCGTCCTAAGATGGATTTCTTTCCACAGGACCTAACTATACCTCACCCCCAACCCTGGAGGCTTTGAGAAGTTGTCACTGAGTTCATTATAATAAGATATACACTTCCACTGAAACTTTGTTTTAGATAGTTATAAATGTGTATTTTATTTCAAAATTATACAATTTTAAAAATAGAACTTTGTATTCAAGGATTTATAATCTATCACTGGTCAATTATTCTCAGTCACAACACACTTTCAAAGAGACTTTATTAAAAATGTGCTGTTAAAGTTGTCTCTGATGGCTTTTTTTTCCAAACACAATTAAGCCAGAAGGAAAAACATTCATTCTCTGAAATTTCAAAATGGCAGAAAAACAAAGCTTCAAACTTCTGAGAAATTCATTTTAGAAATAAATTCTGATTTGAATTATTAAGATGCTAGAGATTATTGCAAAAGACAAAAGGGAAAGTGATATGGGAATTGAACTTATGAAAATAGGCCAGGTTAAAGATATAAAGTTGACTTTGTACTAAAAGTATAAACTAATAGGCTGAGGTAGAAAACATAAAGGTCTAGAAATTTTTAAATTAAGCAACTGGTCTAATTACATTCACATACATGGCATACCCATCAGATTGCTATGCTTCCTACGGCACTAACATCATAAATAGATTATTCATCCATGCTGACCCTACTGCAGTGAGAAGGCTTTCTCTGCTCCCTTATTCCCAACACTTTCCTCACTCCTTCCCAAGAGATGACAATGCTAATCTGATTGCATAGCATTAATTGGGCTGTGTTTACAGCTGGGGTCATGCTTTATTTATAAGTCAAACGTATGTGCTCTGTCCCCTCTGCTGCCATTGGGCTTACCCATCTTTCTTCTTTCCCATGCATATAAGCTGCCAGAGTGTATTAAGATCGCCTCGTGTGGATTTGCTCTCACAGGGAGAAGGAGGCACTGTGTCATAAGGCCTAAAATTGTGTGTGCTTTCCTGAAATTTTGAGCCTCCCAGGTCCCTAAAAGATAATTTTGCCAGATATGCCACCTGCCAATAGGAAAGACTTCCCACCTGCACCCCTCCTGGACTTCAACCTAACAGGTTTCACTACACTGGCAGCCCAAAAAATTATTTCAACAACCAAGCAAAGAATCACCCCACCCTCTTTGTACCATGAAACTTGCTTCCCGCAGTCCTTGCTTGTTCACTCCACTCTCAAGTGCAACCCCCCATTTGGCCCTATGTGACATGCCGTGTCCTCCTCTCGTGCTGTATGTTTGATTAATAAGCTTCTGTTTGATTTAGTCTGCCCAGTGTCACATATTGGGTGTTCAGCCATCTTGTACTATATAGGGTGGAATATCCTTCTCTCTCACCAATAGGGTGAAAAGGAGGCAATCAAAACTAACATCCACTTCCATTTAGCAGAATCTTGCATTGAGGAGTATTTGGCCCTACCACCCAAAAGGACATAGTCTTTTATGCCAATTTGCTATTGCTTCTTATGTTTATGACAGAATTATTTACTTGTACTCCTACTTTTCTGGAAAAGTTTCAAACCTTTAAAAAAGTTGCAAAATATAATATATACTGTATACCCTTCACTTAGAATCAAGAGTAGTTAACATTTTTTTCCATTTGGTTTAGCACTCTCTCTTCCCTCTTTCTGTCTCTCTCACTCAATATACATATACATACATATATATATACACACACACACACACACATACACACACACACACACGTAGTAGCTTTGGTTATGTACCCCAGAAAAACACACTCTTAATCTTAATACACACGTACATACACATAAATATACACATACACATAAACAAACACACATATATATACATGTATATATACACACTTTTTTCATTTGAAAGTTAACTGCTAAATGTTTCGTTCTAAATACTTAAGCATATACCTTATGAATTAAAGGCTGTTTCATGACAGTAGCAAAAGAAATTAATAAAATATTACATTTTTAAAGCTGAAAGGGAATCTGTACAGAGGTCATTAAATCCAATCCTTTTAGTTTCCTGATTAAAGAAACAGAGGTTCAGAGAGGTTATTTGACTTACTTAAAATGACACAGCCAGTTTGTGCCAGAGTTGGATTTTTTGACTCCTGAATCAGTGCTCTGATAATTTCACTTAATTTTGACTGTGTAACAGATTGAAAAATAATGTCAATTAATTCTTTGATATCAACAAGCTGAAACTTGCTACTGATTAAAATATTGTGACACCTTACTAACTTCTTAATGATAAAATCTTAGGCAACAATCTAGCTGAATTATGTCAAATAATCCACTGTTTCTTGCAATCAGATCATGACTTTAGGACTCAGATGTATTAAAATGACTCCAGACATGAAATTGCATTGCTTCTACTATACTTCCCACCAAAGGCTTTACTATAGAAGGTAAAAAGATGTGTGTTATGGTAAATTTCTTCATATAGCTCCAAATGACTTAACTCTATTCAAAGGTTCTAAAAAGAAAAGTTTTTAAAAAGCAGAGACCCACTGCTCTTCTGTATTTTCTGTCTTTTCCACATGTTGAATATTTTCCCAAGAAGTTTTCTGTGATGAAAGAAGATGCTTTGAGCATTTTAATACTTAATGTAATAATGATAACTACATTTGGACTTTTCTGAATTACTACTTAGCCAGGGTAATATGGAGACATATTTGGAAATACAGAAAGAGATGAAAAGATTATAATTTTGATTAAATTAAAGCTCACAAATCCAGTATTCCCATGATATTTACATGAAATTTTATTCAAAAAATATTTCTCAACCAAGTAATATTAGATATATTTGATTTTTTTTTATGCCTAGGTGGGAAATAAATACATACCACCAAAGAGATAGTAAGAAATTGATCATTAAATATCATAGGAAGGATTATCTCTGCCATGATCTCCCTCACCAGCTCCTCCATCCTTGACCTAAAAGTTACAATGATATTGAAGGGACATTGACTGTGGTCTGTATAGGAACCCAGGCTAGAGGGAAAAAGAGCATGATGATGCATACATCTGCATTTATCCCCCGGCATCAATCCATGTGCAGATAAAAAAGGCCTGGTGGGAAAAGTACCAGTGGGGAAAAAGCTAACATATATTTCTCTTTGCCTATATTAAATATTTTTAAAAACTGGAGGGAGGATTAAAAAATAATTTAACTGGTTCAATCTGTTTTATGGAGAATAATGTCACTATATTTCTAGGATCCATTTACCCATCTTGGTACTGTTACCAAAGAACACAGGTCCAAACTCATTATCAAGGCAAACTTTTCCAGTTGCTTCGGTATCAGGTTTCTTACTCTGTAGATAGTTTTTTGCTCCTAAATAAAGGCAAATTACTTACAAATGTTCAGAATATTGTCATTAACATTCATAATAGGGGAGATAGTGTGGTTACAAGTATACCACCAACTAAAAAATATTTTACATTTCTCAGCATGATTTTAAAAAAAAGACTGATCTCATTTATTGAACTTCATCAGTAAGAAAAGCAGTAGAGCTAAAAGGAAAAAGATTTATATTCTTCTGCCTGGAGTAGAAATTTTCCTTCTTTTTTTCCTTTCTTCCAACAAACATTTAGTACCCACTTTTCCTTAATTATTGTAAAGGGATTACAACAATAAAAAAGAAAGACAGCCCATGGAACTTACATCCTACCATGGGATATTGATACAAAGCAAGTATGTGGATATATAAATAAACAATATAATTCTAGACTGTGATAAGTTCTGTGAAATAAAAAAAGAAGGTGAAATGAGATGATAGAGAGTAACTGGTAGTCTGATTTTGGTTAGGATGGTCAGGAAAGGCCTCTTTGAACACACAATATTTGAGACACATCTGAAAGATGAGGAGCCATTCTGAACAGCTGGAAACAAAACATTACACACAGAAGAGAGTCAATAGCAAGTCCCAGAGATGGAAAAGGTGGCCTGTGTGGCTGGAGCATAGTGAGCAAGAGAGAGAGAGAGATAGAAAGCTGAATCTAAAGAGATCATGCAATTTGTGAGGCTGTGATAAAGATTTCTGATTTTATTCTTGGTGCAATGGGAAGCTATTAAAAGATTTTAATTAGGGAAGTAGCATGGCATGTATTAGAAAGATCACTCTGGCTGATGTGTGGAGACTGGAAACCAAATAAAAAGATGAGTGAGGAGGCTAGTGAAGTAGTCCAGAGATAAAATGATAGTCTAAGTAGGAAAACAGCAAGAGATAAGCACTCCTTTACAAAAGTAAGAGCTGTAGAGAGAGAGATCAATAAGAATCTGGTTTTCCTTTGATGGACAAGAGTCAGGGGCAATGCTTTGCTAGTAATGTTTAACAAATAATAAAAAAAAACAGCTCTCTGGAGAGAACAGTGTGCACACACACAAACATACGTGCACACACAAATGTAGAAATGTGCATGCATTATAATGTGTCACAAAAATGTAACGTGTTGGTGTTGGGGTGATGTATGGTAGACACGATTGTTTTGTTAACTCACAACTTCTCAAATTAAAAAAAAATTACTGATATAAAGCATATGTAGCACACAATTTACAAATAACAAAATATACAATACACTTTATTGTGAATTCTACATAGCTGATTGTTACAGAATTCTTTCAATGAGTATTTAGGAAATCTTGTATCTGTAGTCTGCCTATGACTGCAACCAATGGAGTATATTTCCTACATGAATGTTGATTGATATTTTCACTTATGTCATCAATTAGGATGAAAGTGAAACCAAAAAAAAATGTATGCCAGAACACCACCCATTGCTCAATGACATGAAAAACTTCTTTTTTAAATACTGGGAAAATATTTACTCAATTTTTTGTGTCATTCAAGAAAAGCTATATCTCCGTTATTAAATTTTTTCTTCACTTTATTACATCCAGACAACCAACAAAATGATAAATTAAACACTGATTTTTAGGATTTGCTAATTGGTTTAAATATTCCCCTCATGGCCAATTTCAAGCTACCAGTATTACATCACTGAATACAGAGCATAAAATTATATAGTATTCCCACTATACAGATATGACAAGCATTAAGAAAATAGGTAAGAGTATAATGTAGTAAAATAACTAGGAAATGGTGAGTTTTGAGTATTTATTCTTTTGATTTTAGTATAAATTACTAAATTTTCTGTTTATAAATCTTTTAATAATGGCTGTGCTGAACAGCCAGCTCACAAAATTCCTGAAAATATAACAAACAGCCTATGAGACAGTAAAAGCTGGTGGGAGCCAGCTCCAGCACACAACTACATTAAGACCATATGAAAAGTGTAAGCTTTGGGATTGCAGCAGGTAAGTATTTTCACTTGCTCTTGTTAGGGCTCTATCCTAAGAACCAATCCTCCTCCCTTACCATAACCCCACTCCACCCTGGGATAAGAAAAGAAGGAATCATAGGCAGCCAAGCTGTAATTCAGAAGAAGCCATTCATATCACATCCATCCTCAAGAGAAAAACTGCATGACCTAAAAGAGAGTTTTCCCCAGGGTCAAGGGTCAGAGAATAGCTCATGAGTAATTGGCACAATTTCTACATTTTTTCTTGGTACACAGTCACATTAAAGAAGACTGCTTTCTTTTTTTAAGGCCCTGAAGTTAAACAATGCTTTCTGTGGTTAAACCACATGAGTGTGTTAGAAAGAAATTAGATTCTGCTCCTACTTCTTAATTCCTCAAGTAATTTGAAAGCTTCCGAAGGTCAGAGATCTCTTGCGACAATTCTTGATACAGAACCAAATCACTGAGCCTGATATCATGCACACAAAAGGTCATTGGTAAAACCTAATAATGGAAGTAAAAAGCTCCTGTGCAATTTTAAGTTTATCTCCCTTCATTACATATCTTTGTTCTCCTCCACTTTTTTCTTCATGAATCCTGCTTTTTGAAGAATATGCAATTTCTGGAAATTAAAAGAACTATATTTCCTTCAGGCCAAAGAGAAACAAATACCTCCAGACACATCCATTGGTGGTGCTAATCCTCAAAATTAATTTTTTAGGATCCTGAGGTTTAATGCATCAACGTAGTTTCTGGGCATATACTGTAACAGTTTCACATCTTTTTTTGTTTTGTTTTGTTTTTATTGAAATATATCACTCATACATAAACATTTGTTATTGTTATTACTATGAATGATAAGTGTATAGTAATAGTTGTGAACTTACAAAACAAACATATATAACATCATACAGGGCTCTCATACCTCACCCTACCACCAATACCTTGCATTGTTGTGAAACATTTTTAACTAATGATTAAAGAGCATCCTCAAAATATTACTGCTAATCAAAGTATTTTCCCCCAACCCACCCTATTATTATTATTTTTTATATCATTTTTACATGAACATGCATAAGCAATAAGTTTATGGTAAAAGTTGTGAACTTACAAAGCAAACATGCATAACATCATACGGGGGTCTTGTACATCAACCCTCCACCAACACCTTGCATTGGTGTGAGACGTGTTACAAATGCTGAACGAATATTGTCAAAATCTTACTACTAACTATAGTCTTTATCTTACATTTGGTGTATTTTCCCCCAACCCACCCTATTATTATTTATTAAATATATTTTTATGACAGAAGTTGTAAACTTACAAAACAATCATGCAAATGTGCAGAATTCCCTCTATCAACACACCACACTGTGGTGGAACATTTTTACATATTATGAGATATTATCATCTGATTATTACCAGGTCCACAGCGCACATTTGGCACACATTTTCCATACTACCCCATTATCAACACAGTACAACTTTGACATCGATGCATGAATATTAAATTATTACTGTTAACTACACTCCATAGGTCACTCCAGTTGTATTTTTCCCATGCTTCTCCATATTCCCACCACCCTGTAATAATGATGTACATCTGCTCTAACTCACAAAGGACACTCCTGCATCTGTACCATCAGCCACAATTCTCATCCACCTCTGGGTTTACTGTGCTATTCAGTCCCTAGATTATTCTCTAGCTTTCTGTCAATTGGTGTTTACATCCCTAGACTACCATTATCAGCCACATTTCCATTTACAAACCAGCTGTTACTCTCACTATAATGTGTTACCATCAACTCTGTACATTTCCACACTTTTACAGTAAAGTTAATTAAAACTTCTACATACATTAAACATCAGTAATCCATCTCAGTCCTCCTCTTATCTTCTTTAAGAATCTACTACCTACCACCAGGTCCTGAAGATATTTTTCTATATTTTCTAATAGAAGCTCTATGATTCTTGCTTTTATATTTAGGTTTTTGATCCATTTTGAGTTAATTTTTGTATAAGGTGTGAGATTGGGGTCCTCTTTCCTTCTTTTGCTATGGATATCCAGTTCTCTCAGCACCATTTGTTGAATAGGCTGTTCTGCCTGAGCTGGGTGGGTTTGACAGGCTAGTCAAAAATCACTTGACCATAGATGTGAGGGTCTGTTTCTGAAACATCAGTTCAGTTCTATTCATCTATGTGTCTGTCTTTATGTCAGTACTATGCTGTTTTTACCACTGTAGCTAGGTAATATGATTTAAAGTCTGGAAATGAGAGTCTTCCAAATTTGCTTTTCCTTTTAAAGATGTTTCTGGCTATTCAGGACCTCTTACACTTCCAAATAAATTTGATAATCATGTTTTCTATTTATTTTTAAAATGCTGGTGGAATTTTTATTGGGATTGCATTGAATCTATATATCAATTTGAGTAGAATTGATATCTTAATGATATTTAGTTTTCCAATCCATGAGCATGGAATGTTCTTCCAATTATTTAGGTCTTTTTTAATTTCTTTTGACAATGAGTTGTAGATTTCTGAATACAAATGCTTTACATTGTTGGTTAAGTTTATTCCTGAATATTTGGGTTTTATCTGTCAAATTTTATTTTCACCACTCTTTTGCCACTTTTAGTTACTTTTATTGATATAATCTTCTTTTGTAGACTCTCTTCCGGGCCACTTTCTCCTGTCTTTTCTTTTCAGGCTGTAGCACAGCCTTTAGTATTTCCTGCAAAGCCAGTCTCCTGTTACAAATTCTCTCAGTTTCTATTTATCTGTGAATATTCTAAACTCACCTTCATTTTTGAGAGACAATCTTGCTGGATATCAGCTTCTTGGTTGGAATTTTTTCTCTTGTAGTATCTTAAATATATCAGACCACTGTCTTCTTGCCTCCAAGGTTTCTGATGAGAAATCAGCACTTAACCAAATTGGGTATCCCTTATATGCTATGCATTGCTTTTCTTTTGCTGCACTCAGAATTCTCTCTTTGTCTTTGGTATTTGACATTCTGATTAGTATGTGTCTTGGAGTTGGTCTGTTCAGATTTATTCAGATGGGAGTACGTTGTGCTCCTTGGACGTGGTTATCTAGGTCCTTCAGTCAGGTTGGGAAATTTTCTACCATTATTTCTTCAGATATTCCTTCTGCCCCTTTTTGCTTCTCTTCTCCTTCTGGGACACCCATGACACATATGTTTGCATGTCTCTTGTTGTCATTTAGTTCCCTGAGACCTTGTTTGATTTTTTCTATTCTTTTCTTCATCTGTTCTTTTGTATGTTCGCTTTCAGAGGCCATTTCTTCAAGCTCACCAATCCTTTCTTCTACCTCCTCAAATCTGCTATTATATGATTCCAGTATATTTAATTTCCTTTATTGCACTTCTCATTCCTATAAGATCTGCTATTTTTCTATGTGTGCTTTCATATTCTTCTTTGTGCTCATCCAATGTCTTTTTTTCCCAAAGATTTATTTATTTTCCTCCGCCCCACCCCCCACCCCCATTGTCTGCTCTCTGTGTCCATTCGCTGTGTGTTCTTCTTCTGTGTCTACTTGTCTTCTCTGTAGGTGGCACCGGGAACCAACCCTGGGACCTTCCGGAATAGAAGAGAGGCGCTTAATCTCTTGCATTACCTCAGCTCCCTGGTCTGCTGTATCTCATTGTCTCTGCTCTGTGTCTCTTTTTGTTGTGTCTTCTTGTGCCAGCTTTCTCTGTGGACCAGCACTCTGCTGCGGCCAGCACTCAGCTCAGGCTAGCAGTCCTGTGTAGCCAGCACTCCTGCATGGGTCAACACTCCACACAGTCCAGCACTCCACGTGGGCCAGCTCTCCGCTCGGGCCAGCTTACCATGCAGGCCAGCTTGCCTTCACCAGGAGGCCCCGGGAGTCGAACCCTGCACTTCCTATATGGTAAATGGGAGCTCAATCACTTGAGCCACATCCGCTTCCCCCAACGTCTTCTTAATATCCTTACTCTCTTTAGCCATCTCATTGAATTTATTAAGGAGATTTGTTTGAACATCTATGATTAGTTGTCTCAACTCCTTTATGTCATCTGGAGGCTTATCTTGTTCCTTTAACTGGGCCATATCTTCCTGTTTCTTTGTGTGGATTGTAATTTTTGTTGGTGTCTTGGCATCTGCCTTACTAGAGTATTTATTCTGGGTACAGATTCTCTCTTTAGCTTAGGGCTTTCTTGCCCTTTCTCCCTTGCTGGTTGTGTAGTAGAAGCCAAGGATGTAATTGGTGCTGTAAGCTGTGGAGGCTCAAGCTGCTCTCATTGCCCCCTGAACCGATGAAGCTCTTCCCAACTTTCTCCATTCCCAGGGATCCGGACAGAACCACAGCCATGTGTAATAATCCAAGTCATGCAGGCCTAGACTGTAGTTGCCCAGAGAGACTGATGAAGCCTCATGCCCCTTTCTACCCTGCCTGGGGCAGGGATGGAGCTGCAGGTGTGAGCAGTAATCTATGCTGTGCTCATCCAAAATGACCACAGTTGCTCCAGTAGACTTTCAACTATTCAGTCTGTGCCAGCCGAATGTACCTACAGCTACGTGGAGAGGCTGGTCCAGGGCCCACCAGCTTCCTCCCTGCTAGAGGTAGGGCTGAAGCCTAAGCTAGGGCTGCAGTCCAATCTGGGTGAAAGAAATCAGTCTATACCATCACTGCGATTTTCAGTCAGCCCAGCTTTCCCTCATGCTGGGGTGGAGTCAAAATGGCAGCTACCGGCCTCTTTCCGACTTGGACAGGTTCAAACTTAAGCTGTTCTTAGGATTATACTTTAGCCTGCTGAATTTACTAATCAGTAGCTGAAATTGGTGGCCAACCATCTCTTCCTCCCCTGTTTTTGGGAAATGGAGCTTCCAACTCCAGCCACAAAATAGCTCCTGAGGCGGTTTGCACTGCCAGAGTAGGATGAACACTGGCCTCTGCAGAGTGGCCTGTATTTTCCTGGGGAGGCTGGCACAGCTTCCCCCACATTCCTCCCTGCCAGAGGTGGGACTGGGGCTTATGCTAAAGCTGCAATCCGATCTGGATGGAAAGAAGCCACTGTGATTTTCAGTCCCCCCTACTTCCCCTCGTGCCAGGGGCAGAGTTAAAATGGCAGCTACCAGCCTCTTTCTGACTTGGACAGGTTCAAACTTTAGCTGTTCTTAGGATTATACTTTAGTCTGCTGAATTTACTAATCTGTAGCTGAAGCTGGTGCCCAACCATCTCTTCCTCCCCCATTTTGGGGAAGTAGAGCTTCCCATTCCAGCCATGGAATAGCTCCCGAGGTAGCTTGTGCTGCCAGAATGGGGACCAGCCTCTGGGGTGTGGAGTGCTCTACTTATGAATCTTCTTTGCAGATGGGCAGTTTCCTCCTTCCATTCTTTCAAGGATGTTGCAGTATGCTCTTCTGGTCTCCTGGAGCCCCCAAACAGGTGCTTTATATAGCTCTGGGTGATTACGAACTGTCCTGTAACACAAACTGACTCTAGGAGCTCCTTATTCTGCCACCATCTTGCTGGTTGTACCTCATACCTTTTTAATATATACATTCTTTCTACTGTTGATGTTTCTTTACTAGAGATTGTAATAGTAAAATATTTAAGAGACTATTAAATCTTTCAAAAATATGGATAATAAAGAAGTTTAAATGTAACTTTGTTTATTCTGAAATTACACATCCACATTTTGTATTTTGCATTTGATAATGTACTAATAAACTTATTTTATCATTTGTCTTTATAGAATATTTGCTGTTACATTTACATATATGCCAAATATACTTTATACAAAGGCAGAGATGTTATTGTTGTTTTTTTTCTATTTCTTGTGGACCCTTGTGTAGTATAGTGTACATATTAGGTGCTCAAAAATGCTTATGGAATGACTGTGTTGTCCACATTCCAATCCCAAAGCCTATATACAAAATCATTCATAGACAATAGATAAATAGAACTGTAATCATACTGGACTATTTCACTCATGATGAAACACATAAAATTTGTAGGCTTCAAAACAATCTAGTCATGAAATTCCAATAAATGATTACTATTGAGACTTCTGGGAAGATGGGAGATTAGAGAGTCACAGGACTCACTTCTCTCCCAGAAATATAGCTAAAAGACAGGCAGAAACTGCCTGGAAAAATGTTCCAGGGCATAGGACACCATAGGAAGGCTGGACACTATGCAGAAGAGAAAGGGGCAAAGAAAAGAATAAGACTCTTGACAAGAAAACTCAGTGAGCAAAAGCTGTAGCTGCCAGCAACAATGCCCCCATCTCGGGTCAGACAGCATTGAGTCCCCTGGCCCCTGGCTACAGACAGAGGGGACCACAGGGGTCCATTTCCCCAGGAAAGGGCAGAGAGAGATGCAGCCTAAGACTAATTCAGGTTTTGGCCAACAAATTTGGTCTGCCGAGTCCCAGGAACCTTTCCTGGCCAGGTGGATCTGCACCATTGTTTGCCCTGGGAGCTGTCAGGGGATTAAAGAGATATGATCCTCTTAATCACCCTCCCTACTGACTGGGGCTAGTTGTTGAGGAAGCAGAGGGGAGTGAAATTATTTCTTTCCCAGGGAAAAGGAGGGGTCTGATGGCAAAGGAAAGAGAACGGCTTCTGAGAAAGTTTGATTTGTGAGGCTCCAAAAAGCCCTAAGGCAGGATCCTCTGTTACATTGCTACAGTCAGGGATGCAGTGAATACATTCCCACCAGGATTTGAGCAGAAAAGTCTGCTGAAGATCATCATGTGCTGGCAAAGAAGGAAGTGCATGCAAGGAAGATAAATGTAAATAAATAAAAGAGGTTTTGAGGGGCCTTTACAGCCTCCCTCCTCAAGACCCTTGAAAGCTAGCCTGCAACCCATTATTGGGTCAAAGTCTCAGATATGAGAAACTGAAAAGGGCCAGTCATAAAGAGCTAGAACAGATTAAACTAAGAATCTAAGAACAGGAGTAAAACACAGACTTGCACCACTAAATCCCTATGCAAGAGAGAGAAAGTAAGCATCAGAGTAAACTCACCACGATAATCAGTTGCCTAGATATTAGCAAAAATTTATAAACAATACGAAGAAAAACAAAGATATGGCTCAAGCAAAGGAATATATCAAAGTCCCAGATGAGACACAGTATTTGAGAAACTAATCAATGATATTCATAAAAATCTCCTAAACCAAATCAATGAGTTGAAAGACAATATGGCTAAAGAGATAAATGTTATCAAGAAGACACTGGATTAGAAGACTAAATAACATGAAGATGTCAATCCTACCCAAAACGATTTATAGATTCAATGCAATATCAATCAAAATACCAACAACCTACTCTACAGAAATAGAAAAAGCAATTACAAAATTTATTTAACCAGGGGACTTGGATAGCCAAAAGCATTCTAAAAAAGAAGAGATAAGTAGGAGGACTTTCCCTGCCTGAACTTGAAATGTATCACAAAGCCATAGTGGTCAAAACAGCATGCTATTGGTGTAAAGATAGACAAATGATCAAAGGAATAGAATTGAGAGTCCAGAAATAGACCCTTGCTTCTACATCCAACTGGTTTTTGAAAGCTTACCAGGTCCACTTTACTCAAACAAAACTGTCTTTTCAGCAGATGGTGCTAGGAAAACTAGAAATCCATAACCAAAAGAATGAAGAGGATCCCTATCTCACTCTCTATACAAGAATCTACTCAAAATGACTCAAATACCGAAATATAAAAGCCAGAGTCATAAAACTACTACAAGATAAGGTAGGGAAACATCTCCAAGATCTTGCAGTAAGTGGGGGTCTCTTAAATTTTACACCGAAAGCTTGAGCAATGAAAAAAACTAATAGATAAATGGGACCTCCTCAGAATTAAACACTTCTGCGCCTCAAAGGACTGTCAAAAGGGTGAAAAGGCAGCCAACTCAATGGGAGAAAATATTTGGAAATCACATATCTGATGAGCATATAGTATCCATGATACATAAAGAGATTCTGTAACTCAACAATTTAAAGACAAATGACTCAATTAAAAAATGGGCAAAGGATTTGAATAGACATTTGTTCAAAGAAGAAATACAAATGGTAAAAAAAAAGACATGAAAAAACTGTTCAACATCACTAGTGATTAGGGAAATCAAATTAAGCAACAATGAAATATCATTTCACATCTAATAGAATGCCCACTATTAAAAAGACTGAAAACTGCAATTGTTGGAGTTTTTCTACAGAAAATGGAATGAGTTTAGAGAGTGGAAAGCTGAGGTTTAACTGTGCAGAACTGGTAAAAAAATTGTTTGTAAATCTTTGGAAATGAACAGAAATGGTGAAAGCACATTATACTGTTTGTAACTAGCCATGCTAATATATAAGTGTGATATTGGTTGAAGGACAAAGTCTAAGGGCCTGTATATTTCTAGAAGAAAATCTTTAAAATGTAGCATAGGACTGTATAGTATAGTATACTCTCAAGTGAAATATGAATATGGGTAATATTGTACATATAATACTGTTTTTCTTTGAAACAGAACAATTGTATGTTAATGTTACAAGATGTTAATATCAAGTAAATATAAGTTGTATTTTGATTAAAGCAAACTATGGGCAGTTATGTATAATAATATATTAATAATTTTCCATTAAGGGTTAAAAAAGGAAACATGCTTACTGAAAGAAACTAGAGAAAAGGTACTATATATTGTTTGACTCCATCTATACAAAATATAAATACAAATAAATTATAGAGATGGAAACAGAATAGAAGCTATGTATGGTATGGTGAATATAGAGAGATTGAGAGGTGATTATTAAGGGGTAGAGTTTTTGTTTGTTTGGCTGTTTTTTTGTTTTTTGTTTATTATTGGTAGCAGTATTGAAGTAATGAAAACATCCTAATATTGATTGAAATGATGAATGCACAACTCTGATTATACCAAACACAACTGATTATACCACTTTGGATGGATTGTATATTTTATGAGTATGTATCAATAAAATTGATTAAAAACACACACAAAAAAAATTCTTATGTTTTATGACAAAAAATACCATTCCAATTTTTAAAGTAAAACTTGTGTTCAATTAGCACCTTATTCAATTTTTAATGCTCATCAACCATGTAGTACAGATCTAACATTGATGAAGTGGAGGAATGTTTGCTTTATATATGTCTCTGGTGAAACTTTGGTTTTAAGATTCTCCCTAACCATTAAATTCTGTTTGATAACTATTCTATAGATTCACTTTTAATTGCATCATTTTTTAAAACTTTTTAAAATTGAAGTTTATCAATCATATATGAACATCCATAAACAATAAGTATATAGTATAAGTTGTGAACCTACAAAACAAACATGCATATCACCACACAGGGCTCCCATACATTACCCCACCACCACCACCTTGCATTGTGGTGAAACAATTGTTACAATCTGTGGAAGAGCATTGTCAAAACATTACTACTAACTATAGCCCATATCTTATATTTGATGTATTTTCCCCTCAATCTGCCCAATTAATGACACACTCATTTAGTATTTTATACTTGTTATGGTTCATGAGAGAATGTCCACATATCTGTTCTGTTAACCACAGTTCATCTTCAATCACAGGATTCATTGTGTTATACAGTCCCATGCTTTGAACAATCCATTCAAAATGTACACTCAGTGGCTCTCATTTTCATCACAGAGTTGTGCTGTCATCACCTCAGTCAATTTTAGAATGTTTTCATTAGTCCAAAAGAAAAAATTCCATACCCCCTTATATGCCTCTATTGCTGCCCCTTGGAATTGATATAATATCTTCTTTGCCACTGCTACAAAAATATTACAATATTACTGTTATCTATAATCCATAAATTACATTAGTTGCAATTTTCCAATGTATCACCATTTACTTAACACTTTGTATAGGAAGGACATTCTTATACTATTAACCACAATCTTCATCTACCACCTAAAGCACTATGTTATACAGCAGTGCCTACATTATTCTCTAGCTTCCTTTCATTTGAAATATTATATCCACAGACTACCCCTTTCAGCCACAATCATATTTATAAATCAGCAATGTTAGTTACGCTCACTATAATGCATAAACATCATCTCTATTCATTTCCACACATTCACAATAAACCTTTTTAAAATTCTACATACATTAAGCATCAGCTCCCATTCTCAACCCACATTCTATTGCTTAGTAACATATACTCTAGGATGTACATCTGTGAGTTTACTCATCACTTTTAATTTACAACTGGAGATGAAAATATTCCAATGACTTACTGAAACTATTATAATTTTTATTTTTTATTTTTTATTGTTCATAAAAATCAAGATTTTTCACAGTACATACCAATATTTGTAAAATGATATATAAATACATATGCATACATGTGCATTTTCTTACATAAATGTTATTTTATATATATATTTTTTTAAGGTGCTTAGATTACCTAATTATTACTCAGAAATTACAGGAATTCCCATGTTCCCCACCTCCCACACCTCCCACAACATCCCACACCAACATCCTTCATCAGTGTGGGACATCACCCGCAATGAATATACACATCCTGGGGCTTTGCCACCAAGCATAGACCGCATTTCACATCATAGACCACCCTCTCTCCCACACAGATCTGCGTGGTATATGCTGATGTAAAATGGCCTACATCTGTTGCCACAATGCCACTCATGACAACCCCCAAGTCCCAAAAAAGCCCCTGTATTTCAACTGCCTCTCCCCTCCCTAACCCGAAAATTTCCAGTGGCCACCGTCTCCACCTCATCGTTACAATTTCTTCCATTGCTTGAATCACAATATACGACAGAACACCACCAAGTCCATTCTAGTCCATAGCTCTTCCCCCAATCCTGGGGGTTTTGAGATGGTGATGTCCACTCCACCTCCAAGTGAGAGAAGGTTTATATTCCATGGTTACAGTGGATGGGATTATCCTGCCTGCAGCTGCAGGCCCTCTCCATTCCCTGGGATGGCCGTTGCCCATAGTCATCTCCTGGCCAGGTGACTTGGATGAGTCCATTGAGCTATAGGGTAGGGGTTGCAGCTGCACTGAGATTGCAGGCACAGCTGGCACATAGGTAGGACAGAGGCTCCAGTCTCTGGAAGTACACCTAAAAACTCAAGCATCACATATAGGTTTGAATAGAAGGGACTGATGGACCATGTGCAGGGAGGACTTATTTGAGTCTGACTCTGTCACTCTCAGGAGCACAGATTCCAAAGAGGAGCCCACTAATAAGGCATCAATCTCTGGGGCTATCCCCACTTATATAGGACCTGAGT
>JAQZBX010059255.1:0-17559 GCA_029593785.1 Cabassous unicinctus | reverse complement strand
TTTTTTTTTTTTTTAAAGATGAAAACACCATTAAGAGCATAATAGGCCAGAATTCAATGTTTGCTGATTTTAGAAAGTGAATCAAAAAGATCATATCTGGGGGGCAGATGTAGCTCAAATGGTTGGGCGTCCATCTCCCATATGGAGGGACCTGGGTTTGATCCCCAGAACCTCCCGGTAAAAAATAAAAAATAAATTAAAAAGGTCATATCTGTGTAGTTCATTAATGAGATGAACATGGCTTTAATGTAAACATAAATCCTAAGAAGTATTATGGTTCCATTTCGTGCCATGGAAATGTTTCTTTAAAAGAATAATGTTTATGAAAATCCTGATGATATGAAAATAGTCCAGAGGTTTGTTTAGAAACCTCTAGACTTCCTTAAAATACTTATATAATTCACTTAAACTATTTTTAAGGGTAAATGTGATAATAGGCTTTAAATGCTTTAATTTTAACATCATCCTCTTTCAGATATTATGGTAAATACTTAAACTCCAAGAAGAATAATGTCACTAGTTGCCCTCTACCATATTAAACTGTTCTCCCAATTTGGCAGTTGAGGGGACATATTAACATTCCTTGCATTGAAAGCCAGCATTCTGTTGATAAAAACATTCTTTGGATCAAGGCAAGTAAAACAAATAGCTGGAGGCATGAGTTTTTGACACAAAAGGAGAAAACGAAAAAGTAGTCACTAATACCCTAAGAACACAGGGACAAAATTCCTGAGACTATAATTCTTCATGACAAGAATACAAGGGAGGGTGCAGTGGGCTTAGAGGAGGTCACTTTTTATGAGCATATAATATAAGTACAGCTTGAGTTGCTAGTTTTAAATTAAATGGAAACTTCTTTCTTTTAAATGCCAAATGTCCACATTTTAATTGCTAGCTTAATAAAGTTTATAATTCCCTCTGCTTAGTTCAGAATGAACTTTTCCCATCACTACATCCACTCCATCTGCAAATTGGACCAAGAATTCATCTGTTAAAGAGTGAAATGGGCAGCTCTCCAGCCCACCGCTGCTAAGGGTAGTAAAGAATGAAAAAGATCAAATGGCTTTTGTCCTTCATCATACCATTTTCATGTCAACCTCTAACAAACACTTTTTAACTATCAACCAGGGAACATGCTCATTAAGCTAGTGAACCACACTGTGGGTTTGGTGTGTTTTGCCTGGTAGAGAACAGGTTTAGGATCTTTGAAAAGAGAAAAGATTGAAGAGGATGTCAGGAAAAGGCAATACTGAAGTTTAGAAGGGATAAATCTGGAGTAAACCTCTGGTAAGAAACAAAGCAAGGCAGATGGGAAGGAATAACCAGCTACAAACATAGCAGTAAAGGACTTGGGTCGTCTCCCAGAAAGCCACCAGCTGACCAGGATACCACCACATGGTAAAGAGGTTTAAAAAATGAATATTATGCTGGGGTGCTTTGTTTAACACTGCCTGGATTTAGTGAGTGGTTAGAAACTGGGATGAATGCTTGAAAGCTCAAAGATGGCATTTTTGATGATGATTATATTTGTGCCACAGAAAAGAACAATTAAATGATCAAACCTCCAAATTTGTCTGATAAATGCCCCAGTGTTATTCTTAGACTTCTGGGTACCAGTCTGTTTAGTATGGCAGGAAGTTGTAACTTCCACATGGGTTTAGAATCAGGTCTCCCAAATGACACCCTCCTTTTAAGATTTACTCCATTTCCCACATCTCAGATAAATCAAGATTCAACTTAATGTGGTGATTTGACATATTCTATCATCACTGATTTTTCAACTATGTCTGCCTTTCATAACAATGTTCCAGATCTTAAGCACTGTATGGAAACATCAGCAGCCACTGACATATTGGCCATGCTGTTGATGAGAAATACCCAGTATGGCTCTCAAAACTACTTAGAAACTTTGGTCAATAACCAGGGAGGACGCAATGTCACACATTTTCATTCTGATCAAGACTTGATGTTTTACAGTAAAAGACACCTGGCTTCTGAATTTGGCTACTTATTTTCCTTTAACTACTTTATCAAGTAGTAGGCTTCTATAATCTAATAGCATAATTAAATGACATTCCAACCATGTTTAGGAAAACGAAGGTAGATACAGGATATTCAGCTGATGCCCTTTACTGAGTTAAGATTTCCATATACATATAGCTAGACTATTTCCTTCAATCACAGTAGCTGTGGAGGAATGAGGAAAGGCATCAGAAAAGCTACCATTATCACTACCTTTTGGCATAAAGGTAAGCAATCGAACTGTGAAAACTGCCGTGGCACCTTATGCAATAAACGGAATCGCAGTGTGGCTTCTAGCAGGACACGGTGCAGCAGGCATAATATTAGATTTGCATTAGATTAAGAATGAGATGTTGGTAGGAATATGAGATGTTGGTACAGCCCCTGTGGAGGACTGTTTGGCAATTCCTAAAGAATTTGAATATAGAGTTGCCACATGACCCTGCAATACCACTACTGAGTATATACCCAGAAGAACTGACAGCAGTGACACGAACAGACATCTGCACACCGATGTTCATAGCAGCATTATTCACAACTGCCAAAAGTTGGAAACAATCCAGGTGTCCATCAACCGATGACTAGATAAACAAACTGTGATGTATTCACATGATGGAATATCATGCAAGTTGAAGAAGAAATGAAGTCGTAAAGCATATGATAACATGGATGAACCTGGTGGACATTATGTTGAGTGAAGCAAGCCACACAAAAGGACAAATTCTGTGTGACTGCGTTACTATAAACCAAATATATTGTGTAGCATATCATATGACTCAAAAAAAAAAAAGTATACGTATCCAGTACATTTAATTGAGAAATGTGTGTTTTTAATCAACTGTTTAAAAAAAAGAATACAAGACATGATCTTAAGGCCCCTGTGATACCACAAAACTTTTCAGTTAAGCTGTTTACCATTAGAGACAATGGCAAGTTCCTGTGTGTTCAAAGGCTTTTCTATGTTATACCATATGGTTTTATCACTTAGTTTCATTTATTGGGTCAAGAAAATGGAGAATATACTGGTCCGGCAGGAATGTCAAGAATGGGCTGAGAATCCCAGCAGTGGCTGAAGTTTCAGAGGGAACTGCTGTTGGGAGCCTGATCCCTGTGTGATCAGGGAGGTAGAGAGACTCCCCTGTGGGGAGGAAGTGGGCAGCAGAACCTAGCATATAAAAGCACCCGAAAATGACCAGCCTTAGGACCCCCAGGTTCTACCCATAGACGGGCACTTCAAAGACTAAAACTAACACCTCAAAATACTTATTCATAATTTCTTCAAAGTGACCCACATCATCCTCTCCTCATACATGCCTAATGATTTTCATTTTTCCTTGAAAAATAAAAATTGATAATAAAGAACTTTTTAACATATGTTGCTACTCCTTATGGCATCCTTAGAAAGCTGCTAAGGGCAGTTTTAAAATACATACATAAACACTGAAGTAGGAACAAATCAGGTCTTCCTCTTTTAGGACAGTCTATTCTACAAGGAAGGTTCTAGGCCACAGTGATGCCAGGCCAGAGCAGAAATTAACTCCAGGGGAAATAATGCTGCCTAGTTTGAGCAAGATTTCCAAATGAGCCATTGTACATTTATACATATGCATACAAAACTGTGTTCAAGGGAAAAACCACACCAGACTTTTTACCCAAACCATTCAACTCCATCTGGTGGAGAATGAGGGATGTTGAAGCATGTACTAAGGTACTTTGTTTATAAAACACACTCATCTGTCCAGATAAAAGGACTGTGCTCCACGGTACCATTTAATATGGTTGCTGCTGGATGGGACCATCCCCTAATGAAATCACGCTCTTTTGAGTCACTACTGTTTAAATTCCCATTACAAAGTAAAACAGGAGCAGCAAGAAAAATCCCAACAATGAAAATTCCAGGGTCACAGGAAAAAAGCTCTTTGACTCCTTGGTTCAAGAACATCTGAGAAAATAATGAGGTATAAAAGTCAGATATATGTACTTCTAAGGAGGTAATGGCTTTAAAGGATTTTGAAACAACAACAAAAATCAGACTTTGTTAATCAAAGGAACACTATACATGTCACTGAATGTTGAGAAGATTAAAAGTACTACAAGGGTTATGTCTAAGAAATAATGATTGTCAAGTGTCAAAGCATGAAGAAATTGGGGGAAATTGCCATAGCAGAGACTCTGATTATAGTATAAGTGAGTAGTTTCAACCTAAAACGGCTTGCCTCCCATGCTGAAGCTCCTTGGCACAGCATTCTTTCCTCCCCACTCCTTTCCCAGGTTTGTCCCCTGTCCAACTCTCTCATACTTTGTCCCATTTACACATGTAGCATCCTGTTCCTCTCTCCACACTACCTTTGCGCCTCTCCCCAAATAACTCCCTCTGTCTAGAATGCTTTCCCCCTCTCACCCCACCACCCCACCAATACTTTTTCGGATTAAAGTAATGCATGGGTAGTTTATTTGAAATAAATCCTTTGCCATTCCTCCGGAATAGCCTTAACAGTCCTTTAGCAAAAGACCTGAGATAATCACTATTATTAAGTGGCCCTTCCAAGGTCCTTGGCCATGGGTGATGACCCTGCCAGGTCTGTGCTCACCCAACATCACAGCCAGGGACTGGGTGCTCCTGGGCGGCAGTTATGTATTGAACAGGTGTTGGAGCACTATGCAAATAAATGAATCATTCTGAAGGAGAATAAATGTATCTTCTCTGAAACTAATGAAAAATACATCTTTACCAATCTGGAGTGATCATTATATCTTCTCGTTTCCTGATCCCATGAGCAACAAATAACAAATTAACAAACAAAACCCATCATCACTTTAATGATACCCATATCGACCGGGGCCATGGACTTTAAACACTGTCCATTGGTAAAGATATCAACTATTGTATTATAGCTTCCCTTTGATTTTAGTGAAGGAATTCAATGGAAAACTAAAATATAAAATTCTAAAAATAATGAATTATTTCCTGAAAGATTACAGAGCACTTTTTCCCACTCATTCGTTCAATCAGTAAATATTTACTACCTTCTCCCTGTGAGGTACCATTCGAAAGAGCTGCAGAGAGGAGTGAACAAAACAAGATTCCTGTCTTTTGTAATTTATTTTCTAGTTGAAAGAAACAGATAAAAACACATGTACTCAACACAAACTGTCTCTATGTGCGAAGGGCATAAGTAATGTTGGCAGTGAGTGAGTGGGGTGTTTCTTGATATAGGGAGGTTCAGGAAGGCCTCACTGATAAGGCAGCAATGAGGGCAGAGTGCTGAAGAAAATGCTGGGGTAAGTCTCAGTTACTGCTCTGATAGAAGAGCATTCCTAACAGAGGAAACGAATGCAGAGGCCCCATGGCAGGAGTTCCAGCAAACAGCAAGGAGATCAGTGTGACTGGAATTGAGCAAGCTAGGGAAAGAGGAGTGGGGGGGAATTTCAGAGAGATGGTGGTGAGGAAGGGTGGGTGGGCCACAGAACTCACAGGGTACACTAGGCCCCTGCTCAGAATGGGACAGGAAACCATGGCAGGTTTGAAGCAAAGGAGTGACTTTACTTTTAAATGACCACTTTGGCTACTGTGTTGAAAACAGACTCTAAAGGGGCAGTGACCAGTGAGGAGGCTACTACAATCAACATAGTGAGAGAAGATGGTCGCTTTGCCCAGGGCAGATGGCAGAGGCAGTTGAAGGTGAGTGGATTCCACATATGTTCTGAAGGAAGAGCTGAAAGGTTTTACTGGTGGGCTGGAGGCAAAATGAGAGAAAGGCATCAAGACTGACTCTTAAGAGTTTTGGGCAAACAAATGCAAGGATGGAAGAGCTTATGTGAGGTAAGGGGCAAATCGGGAGTTTGGGGCATGTCAAACTTGAGATGCTTAATAGACATCTAAGTGGAGATGGAGAGGAGACAGACAGATAACCAAGTCCGGAATGAATTTGGGAGTCATCAGCCCATATATGATAGAAGACCATAGCAGAAGACTGGATGAGGTCACCTAGGGAAGGAGTAGAGTCTGAGAGTAGAGTCTGGGGCATTTCACCATTTTAGAGGCTTAGGAGATAAGGAGGAATGAGCAAAGGAAAAGGAAAAGAATAGTCTAGACTAGTGTTAGACTAGAACATGGTATACCCCCCAGAAGCACAACATCATATTTGCAGTCTTCTGGACTTCTCCCCCTACAAACATGGAAACTTGAAGAATTGCTAAGCAAAACCCCATTTCTGATTACCATCAATTTAATGGTAATTTAAAGAATAGTAAAATCCAACCTTACTATAGTAATCAAGAAAACACAAATTAAGACAACAAATCATCATCCATCAAACTGGCCCCAAATTAAAAATTTGATAATATTAGGTATAGTTAAGAATGGGGCATAATTGGTTAAGTCTTCTCTGGAGACCAATTGTTAAATTATAATTTAAAATTAATTTTCTAGGATATATGGACAAAATGGTACCATATATGTAAATTTAAAATACAAACACAAGCAAAATCACATACCGTTCAACGCTACATACATGTATAGTAAATGAACTGAAAGAAATCTCTAAAGCCTATTTGTGTTTGGGAGGGGGGAGGAGAGTGATCTGGAAATGGCAGGTAAGGAAAGCTGGCCTCATGTGTAATGTTTTACTTAGCTTATTTTAAAACATGCACTGAATTTAGGAGAAGGACTTGAAGCAAATATGAAAAAAATGTTTATAATCATCAACTCTGATGATGAATACATGCATTCACGTAATAAAATTCTTTGTATTCTTTTTATACTTAAAAAACCCAAAAATCTCAAAATATTTTTAAAAATAAAGAATTAAAGGAAAACAAGCATTTGTTTAAAACAATAAATATTTACTACATTTATACCTTCATTCTAAACCTATAATAAAGCAAAAGGAGAGGTATATATTTTTTTAGTATATAAATAAATATTAGGTCTCTTGTATGGTATACTACTTGGCAAAATCCATTTATATTCTATATGTAAATCATGAAGAAAATTTAAGCACACTATTCATATAAATACAGTAATTTAAGAAAATTTAGCTGCATGAAAAACTGGTAAAATGACCTAGTTTTTTCACAAGCTTTAATCTGAATAGAGAATTAGGCTATCAAGTTTGATTTACACTCTTAAGACCTGCTTCACATGCTTTTGCCATGAGATGAGAAATAGAGAAGTGAATGGATAGATACACAAGTCAGCCAGCCAATCTAAACAATGCATGATAATTAGTGGAACAACGCAATATTCCTATGCTAATTTTGGATGTATGTACTACCTTCCCTTAATAACTTAGAGGTTTCTGAAGACATTTTAGTTTTCATAAGACTCATCCTCTTGAAGAAGTAAAATATTATAATAATTATGCCTTTTATGTTTACGCTAAACATGAATGTTTCATAATGTAACCTTTACACTTTGTGTCTTTTCTAGGCAGTAGGTAACAAATATACTTGCTGAAACTGTTATAAATATTCCCTAACTTTTTACTTCTGAATTGTTCAATACACTAATAATAAAGTAAAATAAATAATAAGGAAGGACTTTTTCACTTAAAGAGTTAAATTAATGTATTGTGTGATTACAAAGAACAGAAAGTAAATGGAATGAACTGTTTATATTAGAAGTGAATTATAGTTAAATTAATTTCATTACTAACACCGACAAAGAATTGAATTCCTAGCCATTCAAAATACAATTTTTAATAAACATGTTTCTAGGACAAAAAAACCCACATGCATGTTAAAGTGGCTTGTACTTTTTTTTTCTGAGATGGTACCAGGGACTTTGTACACAGGAGGCATGTGCTCAACCACTGAGCTACATCCGCATCCCTTAACATGTACTTTTAAGTCCTGACAGTGCCCTCCCCAATATGTATAAAGGCATCAAAGTATCTGTAAAATACAAAAAAAAAAGCTCCTTTCCTAAATTGGTTATGATATGATTATTTTTTCTTTCTATTAATAACACGTTTATTCCTGAAAAAGGGTTAAAGGCAGTTCTTCCTTTGTGCTTAAAATACTGATTCATATCAATTGTACCACTAAAGGCATAAGTCATTTCTTTTACAGTTTTAGAAATAAATTCAGGCTGATTCATTTAGTGTGTTTCTGGTTGTCAGGTGGGATTAAATGCATTTGATTTTTTTTTTTTTTTTGGCCTATGTTTTAAATGATGTGTTCATCATATTCTCTTTGGAAATATTTTTTATACCAAACTAACCTGAAACAGAGCAAGTAAATGTTTAATTTAGGGCTTATATGAGCAGTAAGATACCATTTTATTTTTTTAAAATTCTCTTTTGTTGATAAATCCTAAAAAGAGTCTAGATATTTCCATTCTCTGGTAGGTCAGAACATATAAACAGGTTTTTTTTCCCCCTCAGAACTGGCTGGAGATAATCTGTTAATACTGATGAAAAACAACAGATTAACTTTTCCAAAATAATAAACGTTTTGGGAAGCAAACAAAAGTTGCACTCCACAAATACTCCCAGAGCCACTGCCACACGCAGGCCCAGTGCCCCATTGCTTCTGCCTGGGCTGTGCACAAGAATCCCAGTGGGGAGGTAGGCACGCACATAACTAACCACAAAATAAGGTAGAAAGGGATTAAATGCTTTCAGAGAGGAAAATTAAACTATCAGAAGTCAGAGAAGGGAAAAGTTGCCTCCCCAGGTGGCATGGGAAGGAAAAATCAGAGATGACTTCATGAAGGCCAGGAAGTGGGGGCCATGTCCATGTGAGGAGTGAGGGGACAGGTGCCAAGGGAGGCTGAAGGGTGGAGCCCGAGCAGTGCCAGCTAAGCCAGAAAGTCAAGCGTTAGGGTCAGTGAAAGAACGAAATGAGAAGTCAGGGTGAAGAAGCAGGCAGGCACCAGTTTACAAGGGACTTTGAGAGTGTAAGGTCAAGAGGTTCATACTTTATCTAGTAGGCAAATAGGAATCGATGAAAGCTTTTGAGCAGGAGAGTACTATGATCAGAAACATGCTTCAAGAAGATTAATTTAACATCAATAGGGCTATGTGGGCAGGAAGGAGGATGGATACGACATGAGAAAACTGATTAGGAGTTTATTGCATGGTATAAACAAGAGGTAATCAGAAGAGGAACTAAGCAGTATCAGTGGGAATGGAAAGAAAATTATGGATGCAGAACAACAGCACATTGTGTAAAAAGCATTAATGACAAATATGGAATAAAGCCTTACCTGATTCTTCTGTATCTTGTTCATCTATTAAACCTACTGAGACGCCTAAATCCACACATTTCTTGCTATGTGCCTTGGACTTCATGTGTTTTGTCAGATTTCCTTAAGGGAAAAGAATGTTTACTAAGCTTACACAGTATTATTTTGCTATTGCATTTGTCAGCTCTGGCAAATTCCATTCCTATTTCAAGCAGAAATACAGATTGTGGTTATACAATTTCAATGACTAAGACTCAGACAAAAATATTGGTATACATATATTGTAACAACCTCATTATTACTAATGTCTTTTTAAAATTTGCCTCTTCTACTTTGATACCATTTTTACCTTAAGGTTTCTATTCTATATTCCTTATTTATTTCTTAGAACATTTTATACATACTTAAAGTCCCTTTCAGATTGCACTATAATCTGTAGCTCCTAGAGTGTGAAATCTCCATTGGTTGGGTCTGCTGGCTCTCATAGTAGTTTCTTACATCCCATGCTTTTAAATTCTTACTGTAAGCTTATCTTCAACAATACTGTTTTCTATGGGAGTCCCAAATACCCGGGGTTGTAGAAATATCACTATGGGGCAGTATTCCAATTATTTCTCCCTGGCACTCTAAAGGCTTGTTTCATTGGTCTTAGCCCACTGATTCTGATCCAGTTTTTTTGCCTGACATAGGTATAGGGATTTGCTTTTTAGTAGGCAACTTTTTTCCCCACATGGCCCAAGGTCACTGGACAGGAGAGCCAAGCTTACTGTGGGGGCCTCAGACTCCATCCCAGGACAAGCATTACAACCCCAGGTCTTTAAGGATATACCTGGTTTTGACCCCTATGTACTTCCTTTTTTAGTTTCTGCTCACCATGCCACCTTTGAGTTTTTTATTTCTGCTACCTGGGAATTTACTTTTCTTAATTTTGAGCTTGACCATCTATTAAGAGCTATTTTTGGTTATTATAAATAGGATTTCTGCATGTTTGGAACAAGGGAATGAATTTCCTGCATTAGTTTTAGTTCACAATATTGAGTAGGGGTCTCATAAGAGTATCTCTAAAGATGTGTTTCCTCTGGCGGCAAGTGTATCAACCACTACACGGCTTCCTAGGTTATTGGGAAGCAGTGGGCAGGCCTTCCCCAGATGATCATGATGAATGTCAGGGCAGAGCTCAGATTCTTCTGATGGTGCCACCAGCTTGAATGGGTAATGCCACAAAACAGCTGACAAGGGAAAATGGAAAAACACTGAAACAAAACCTAAATGCTTAGTTTGGTGGGCAGGGCAAACTAGTATTTGAGAATGAGCCTTTAGAAGACCTCAGAATGTTTGAGTCATTGGTCTAGATTTTGAGCTTATGGTAGCTGAAGGACCTTCCTTGCAAAACTGATATATTTATAGAGCCTCAATTCCACCAAAAATGTACTTAGCCAGGGGACCTAGTCACACTTGTACAAGTTGATTCTTGTACTAGATAGTACATTCTTGTATGAGCCAACTTATAGCATCCCGGAGGAGTGCTGAAGGAACTCAAGTGTAAGATGGGTGGCTGAACCAGATGACAGTTAAGATCCATGAAACCCTGACTGCTGTGATTATGGAGATAGCACTTAGTTCCAAATGGTTTGGCCATGTCTGAAACTTAATTAAAAAAAAAAAATGAAGCAAATATGGCAAAATGTCAACAATTATTAAAAGATGATGGTCATATTCATGAGCAGTATACAAATGTCTACTCTTCGGTATGCTTCAAAATTTACATATTAGAAGTGATAGAAATGGTTTGGCCATCTTAATGTAGCTAAAATTTCCTAATAATTCTCTTTCAAAAAGCTTCTGTTCCCTAGAAGGTCATAACAGGTTATTTGGTTTTTAGGAAATTAATGTATAACTGCAACCAGGCAAATTTGGGAACATAAGTTTCTGATAAGCATATTTTCTCATAATGAGTTATTTCTTATTAACATTCTAAATAATTTAAAGTAAATAAAATCATTTGCATTTAAAATATGCAAAGTATTCGTATTTTAAAATGCAAATATCCCCTAGTGATGCTGTAAACTTTGTGTATTAATAGATACATTGCTAGACAGATTTAATAAACATTTATGTTAATCTTCTGGACAGCATTTGAGCAGTTTTGTTTCTAGATTCCTATAGCTACATACAGAGTCTAGCTCTCTGTAATATAAATGGTACTAAATCCTGCAGAGATGCAAGCTCACTGAATATTTTCTGCTGACTGACCTTTAAAGCAGAATAATGAAAACAAATCAATTAAAATTATTTTCAAAATGTACTCACAAAATAATCTAAGAGGACAAATGATGAAGTACAGATTCATAAATAAGCAGTACCATCAGTAGCATCAATTTCTAGCACTTCAATTTCTACCGTCAGTCTTCCAATAGACTTGAGATCTTTGCCTACCATATTCATATAGCATGCCAATACATCACTGTTTTCTTCAGTTAATAACCAGACACATTCAATGAGAATTAGAGTTGGACTGGCTAGCACAACAGAGCAAATCATAGTAAGCTATAGTCTAATCTAAAAACAGGGTTCACTGTTATTTAACTACCTTTGAAAAGTGCTATAGAATCTTTTACTTATAGTCACAAAGGACAGACTTCTAACAGGAGGCTGACTACAAAAAAAGAGAACTGTCATTCCAGAAGAGGGAAATACTAAATTTTAATATTTTCTTCACTAGTCTCATTAGCTAGGGAAGCCTCCTTCCAATAAATAAATGTATTACATAAGTCTACATGAGTTATCTGACAAAACAAAAAATGTAGTGTAAATTCAGGTATGCAGCCTAATTAAAGAAATGTAAGATATGAAAACTGCTGACATAATTTCTCCAGGGGTGCTTATGCTCTTTCCACCATTAATAAACATTTATGTAAACTTTTACATCATGTTATTTCGACTTATTTCACTAAGCACTAAGTTATTTTAAGCTATCGTAAGTTATTTCACTTGGTGATTCATAATATTTTTCCTTGCCAAGAAATCTCTGTAGCTTCATTTGGTTTTCCATATCTCGATTTTCCTTCCCTGCCCTGGTCTTATTTTATGACTACAATTTTAAAAATACCCTGATTTCTTTTCCTCCTCCTATTGAGAACTTTTCACATTATACCTTGATCTTCTTGTATTTAGCGACAGCATTCTGTACCTGGTGATCTTTTATTAGTAATAGCCTTTTAAATATACTCCTGGCCTTATATCGGAAATTAATAGATGTAGATATTTCCTATCCATAGGATCAAAACCAATGAAAAAGCAATAAATTGGGCCAGAAGGTCAAAGCACTTTATCTTAGCAAAATCTCTCTCAGGACCAGAAAAGCATCCCAGAACCCATCCTTCACCTTCAAAAGGAGATTCTGCATCACAGAGAACTACAGAATCAGTCTTCCTCCCAGCCCTTGTGATTTCTTGGAACTTTTTGGAAATACTCAAGGCTATATGAAAAAGAACATTTTGTTTTCCCATCTTTCTTTTTTCAGGTACTACTGGCATTTAAGAAGAGCTAACCTAAAACTATTCAGCGTCACATATTATAACTCTTTTTAAATGCCAATAAAACCAATAAAACGTTTAATTTCTAGCCAAAAACGTAATAAATTTTGCTAAAGAGTTGACCAACCTTTAAAACAAAACTGTGAATACAGCCAACATAGTTAGAAAAAGCAAATGTTAATTCCAAAGGATAAAAATAGTTTCTGTCAAAAAAATGGTTGATAAATTGTTTATTGAAACTGTCCTTCAGACAGGTAATTTCATGATTGTATTGCTTTGTTTTAGAGAAAGTCTAACTTTTTAAGGATAGTATATGAAAACAAAATCCCAGGTAACTATTATATTGATTCATGAAAAGAAGCCTAAGGGAGAAAGCAAAAATTCTATGGCAGTGTATTTGTAATATGCAACATAAGATCTGTAGAGGGTAAATTTCCTCCACTATAATAAAGCCTTGCAATTTAAATAAAAACATATAAAGAAAACAAAGGGTGCTAAATATAATTTTATTGAATAGTTTTGTGCTATCTTTATAAAGGACACATATTAAATAGTAGAAAAATTAGAAAAATCTTGAAGCTGAAATTAATTCAACAGCATTTGGGTAAAAAGCATGATGGAAAAAGAAATGCTTATACATGTCTAAAATTAGATAATAAAGCATGAATATAATGATTATAAAAGGCTTACTTTGGTTTCTTTTAAATCTTTCTCTAATCTTTTAGCACCCAACTGAATTTCCTTGTGATCATGAAATTTTCTTTTTCCTCCTCAGCCTCAAGGCAAGTATTTTTTATAAATGTATTAGTCATCATGTTATGCAACTGTAATTTGAGGAGTAAAAGTTTAAAAAGGGCAGTTGCTCCTTTTAAAATGTTATATTTATTATATATATTCCAAAAGTATATAATTAAATACCTTTTTCCAAAGGGATCTGGAAACATATAAAGAAAATAAGACTATGATGTTGACAAGATGTAATTTATATTGGTCTATTTAAGCTACAGTATCCTTTGTCAAAGAATACCCAAAGTTGGGTCTTAGCTCTACTAACTAAATGCATAAACAAAAGGACTGTGAAGCAATGGGCATCGCATACCTTTCGTCTTAAAGGAGAAGTTACAGTAAGTGCAGTGGTAGGGGCGAACATCTGTATGGGTTCGTATGTGTTTCTTTAACATGCTAGGTTTCTTACAACGTATTCCACATTCTTCACAAATGTACTTTCCTCTTCCCCTGCCTCGGACATATACATACTCTTCATTTGATTTATATCTAATTTAAAGAAAAAAATTAATAGGGAGGTTTGACACTATGCCTTTGAGAAAATACTGATGATTAAAATTCAACCTAAAAAAATAAAACATGGCACAACTTTTAGATTCAAGCAATAAAAATTTTAGACACATACAAGTAACAGAATATTCCAGCTTTTCAAATAACACTTAATATCCTAATAGCTAATGCTCATCAAACAATTCTAATTTTAAAAATATTTCTGTTTCTATATCACTGCTTTAAGTTTTCTTCATTGCTAAATTCAATCACAATGCAACTCTTAAGTACTGAAATATTTTTGAGCTTCACTATAACTAAAATTGACATTTATAATTTGTTTTTCTCATAACAAAATTCAGAGAAATATCAAATAATCAATTAACTAATTAGTAATTAATTAATCTGCTCTCTCAGAGTAGCTTTTCCCAGTCACTCCTTATTGTAAACCAATGTGAAACCCAGGGTTCACTCTGAAAACAGTTCTTAGTTGCCCTGCAGTGTTTCCTAGATACAGTCATTTTCTCCATCAAACTGGAATTATTTAACATAATGCTAACATATATTCTGTCATGAAGATTTTTCTCCATCAAACTGGAATTATTTAACATAATGCTAACATATTCTGCCATGAAGATTCTGTTACTAAGCCGAGAAACCTTGAAGCATTTACATAAAATTGGCACTGGAAAGTCTTCATTCACATGAAAGAAAATGTACATTTAAAAAGTTTAAATGTACATTTAAGAAGTAAAATTTGTACTTGCCCTCCATCAAATATTTTAATTCTTCTTGGTTCACTTTTGATTAAGGAATTTTCTTTATCTTGCTCACTGTAAATTTCAGAGCCATCTTTATTGCTGAATTCACCTACTGTGGACTTTTGATTACCTAATGCTCTCTGAAAGGAGAAAAAAAAAAAGAGAGAAACTAATTTAATAAAACTAAAAACACAAACATGCTACTATTTCTCTGGAAATCCAAACAAGGCAGAGTGCAAAGCATATGTTTGGTTAATTAATGAAATGCATTTCTAGGCAGCAAGAGGTTTAAAAGTTGCTTTATCTCCTCCTTCAACCTTAAAATATCTATCTAAACCATAGCAAACCTTTCAGTTCTCTGCCATTTTACAATCCCACTAGAGCCCACTGCCACTCCCAAATAGTTTACAACTTCCAGTGCATCTTGGTAGTGCATATGTTTTGAAAGGGACTTGTAAAAATAGACTAAATATTTTTTCTTATCTCTAACCAACCACTAACACTAGAGCTGAAGCATATTTCTTAAAGAGTTTATTCTTTGGAAATGGGAAAGAGCTAGTCATCCCTTTTCTATACATGATTAAATCTCCTACAAATCAAGTGTTCTGTAAAATTCACTCAGAAGCCCCGTTTCCCCCATTATTTTAAGTCACAATTATGGTTCTTCTCTAAATCATCTCAAAAGTTCCCTGTATACGGACGGTGAGATTCATGTCAGGTCAGGGTTTTTTATTTTTATTTTTTAAATATTTATTTGAGAAGTTGTGGGTTTACAGAACAATCATGCATAAAATACAGGATCCTCATATACCACCCCACCTCCAACATCCTGCATTGGTGTGGAACATTTCCTATAATTAGTGATAGCACATTTTTATAATTGGACTATTAAGTAAAGTTTACTATTAAGTAAACTTAGGGTTTCCTGTTTGTGTAGTGTAGTTCCATGTGGGTTCTTTTTTTAAAAATTTTTATTCTGTTACCATCTATACAATCTAACATTTCCCTCTTTTAATCATATTCAGATATATATTTCAGTGCTGTTAATTGTGTTCACAATGTTGTGCTGCCATCACCACCATCCATTATCAGGTCAGGTTTTGACCTAGTGATAATTAAATGTCTGGAGAAAAGGTAATGAACAATACAACGATACATGCTATGTAATACATCTTACCATTTTATAAACCACACATTTACAATGTATTTTCGCATCATCCCATTTAATTCTCACTACATCCCTGTGAGGCAGCATCACAAGTGGACCACACCCAACAAGGGAAGACAGTATCCGGGTTAAGTTTCTGGCCCAAGGTGAAGTGTTAACAGCAAAGGCTCAGGGAGTGGAGGTGGGCTCAAGCGATTAGGCACCTCCCTCCCACATGGGAGGCCACGGGTTCAGTTCCCGGTGCCTCCTAAAAAGAAGACGAGCAGACAACAAGCACAAACAATGAAGGGGGGAGAAAATGAATCAACAGCAAAGGCTCAAACCCAAGTCATCTGGCTGACTTCAACAAAAGACCCAATTTTTCTGATCAAGGGTTTCTTTTATACAAACCTCCTTTCAAAAAAAATTACACAGCCAAGGGGACAGCTATTTCATTGGGATGATTTCATAATACAGTAAGCGATGAGGGAGTATACGTACTATGGAGGGAGGGGCTATGTAGCCTCAGCAAAAAAAGTATGCCGGGAAGCCCCTGTCCTTCCAAAGACAGGAGAGTACAGAAAAACTGGCAGACCCTCATTTCTCAAAAAGGTGGTTGAAGAGCTAACAATACTGACGTTTGGAGGTAATGATGAAATCTCCTCCTTGTCTTTTCCTGGCAAGCAGACTAGTCTTTCCCCACGTTGTAGAATATACACACACACCTTTCTTGGGCTTTTATCTCTTTAACAGCAATTCCTTTTTTTTTTTCCTACCTTCTTTTCAATGTCAACTTTCCGTTTATCTTTTATTTTCTACTATGGCATTTCCTTGGGAGTTTCCTATAATCTGTCTTCTAGTCACTAAAGTTACCAATGAGAAAAATGCCAAAACCGTTATCATTTCCTTAGGTTTTATATGCTTGACTACTCTACGGCATTACATGTTGTTGACTTATTTCTCTTGGAGACATTTTTCCTTTAGCATCTAACTGCTCTTTTCCATTTTTGAACCATAAACACATTAACATTTGGGTTGTGGGTAGCAGTCAACCCAGTATCCAGTCCTTCAGAGCCACTCACCCATAGATTCAAACCTTCAGTGATGCTACAACTGCTCACTCCAAAGGATTCCTGTTAGTCCTCATCTTTGTCTGACCACTGTGCTTGAACAACCCTTCCTGAAACACCTTGACTTGATTTCCACAATACCACCCCCTCCTGGTTCTCTTTCTTCCTCTATGAACCATCTCTCAGTTTTCTACGCAGATATTCATCCATTCAACCCTTTAAATATTAGTGATCCCCTGGGATCCATTCTAGGCCCTCTGCTTCCTTACACACTCCCTGAACGATCTCATTCATCATACCTGTATCCCAAAGGATCTCTCTTCTACACCTTCCAACTGTAGCTTTTCCCTGACACTTCTTACAGACATTACAGGAAAATAAACGAATCTCTGGTAAAATACTCATAATCAGGGCCCGCCTTCCAAGATTCTGATTTAGTCAATCTACAATAGATTCTGGGCATTTAAAAAATCATAATTTACAAATATTTTGAATGCACATCCCTTCACTGAAAAAGTATCAATGGCTCTCCACCACCATTCATATGCTTTGGTCTTTA
>JAQZBX010059254.1:0-17566 GCA_029593785.1 Cabassous unicinctus | reverse complement strand
CACCATGCTCATGGGTGACACCCCCCTCATGGTGTCAGACGTCGGCCTCAGCTCCGAGCATCACATCCCCACACAACAGTATGTGAGCTGCAAGAAGGTGGGGGGCAAACCAGACTCTCTCTTTTATCACAAAGCAACATCTTTCCGGAAGCCACCAGCAATCCTCGCCTGGGGTCTCACTGACCAGTCACGGATCACACCCCCCTGAGACCAGTCCCTGGCAAAGAGGAGCAGGTCAGCAGCCATGACTGATCTAGATCAGCATAACTCATCCCATGGGCTTGATGCATCACCTGTCAAAATCCAGCCCTAGGGGGCAGATGTGGCTCAAATGGTTGCATGTCCGTCTCCCATATGGAGGGACCTGGGTTCGATCCCCGGAACCTCCTGGTAAAAATAAGGAACAATATAGAAGGCGCACAGGCCACCAGGCCCCATGCACAGGTGCACCACCAGGCCCCACCGAGCCACGCAGCAAGATGATGACGTAACAGGAGAGTGACACAAGGGAGAGCCAAGACAAGATGCACTGAAAAAAACAGGAACTAAGGTGGCACAGGTGGTAGGACGCCTCTCTCCCACATATGAGGTTCCCGGGATCGAATCCCCTTGAAGACAGGAGGAGAAGGATGAGAAGAGAGGGCAGGAAACAGACACAGAGAAATGCCCAGCGAATGGACACAAAAACTGCAAAAATGGCGGGGGGAGTAAAAATGGATAAAAAGTAAATAAATAAATAATCTTTAAAAAAAAAAAAAATCCAGCCCTGCCCACTCCTTTGTAAACAGACCGTTTATTAAAGTCTTTTCGTTTACTCCATTTGAGCGGCCATCCGTTTCCCGCCAGGCCGGGACTGTCGGCAGGGCTGCCGCCTGCACAGTGTGACTGTTTTGCATATGCATCTGTGTGTGTGTGTCAGTGTGACTGTATCAGCCGCAGAAAGGGAGAGAGCAAATCCAGACAATGAAACTCCTCCATCCTTTGTTCTGAGGCCCTGCACTCAGGTCCCCACCTGCTCTCCCTAAATCCAGGAAATTCCCGGTGCGAAACAAAGCCTCCAGATGGAATGAATCAGCTGAAAAGCATAAGTGGCTCAAGCAGAAAGTCAGGCTCAGCTTCCTCCGCCCCAATTTCCTTTCTGCTTTTCAGAGTTTTAAGCTTTAGCTCTAACCTGGATTTAACTATTCAGCTGAGAAGGTGGCTGCTTGGCGGGCAGAACAGCCGGGGGACAGGCAGGAGAGAGCTCCCTGGAGCCTGGATTCTCCGTACCCCAGCAGCTTCCCTGGGGGCTGCGCTGCAAGGAGGTCAGCCCCTGTCCCAGCTTTCCTGAGCGGGGCTGGCTGGAGAGTGAGAGGCAGACGCCATGGATGAGCAAGGATTTGAATTTGAAAAGGGATAAATTGGCTCAACAAAACCAACTGGGTCACAGTGGTGGAAGGGACTCAAGTTGCTAAGAATAGGGCTTGCTCAGCCTGGATTCCCATTTCCTCGCTAGCTATTCTCCTTACACACACACACACACACACACACACACAGCTGTAATCTGAAAATGCAGGCTGCAAAGTTAGGGCGCACCTTTGCTTCTGACACTACCTGAAAAGTTCAGGAGTCCCCAAGACCATCCGCAGTTTTGACAATTCATTAAAGGGACTCACAGAACTCCCTGGAAGCTGTTAAACTTACAGTTACGGTTCAGCACAATGAAAGGATACAGATTAACATCATCCAAAGGATGAGATGCCTGGGGCAGGGTTCAGGAAAGTTCCATACACAGAGCTTCTACTTTCCTTCTCCCGGTGGAGTCATGGACAGCATGACTTTCCTGGAAACAATGTGTGGCAATACACACAGAGTATTGTCGGCCAGCGAAGCTCACCGAGCTTTGGTGTCCAGAGTCTTTACTGGCGCTCGGCCACAGAGACATGGTCCACTGTCCACATGGCTGACTTCAGTCTCTGGCCCCAGGAGGGTGAGCTGATACCACGTGACCCAAAGGCTCCACCCCACCCCCCACCCAAAGTCCCCTGGTCAACACAGATGCTCTTATCAAGCAGAACACTCCAAGGGCTGAGAGATTCCCCACCCAGGAGAAAAGGGCAAAGGCCAGACCTCTCCTTGGGCAAGGTTCATTCTTTACTACCCAGGGAAAAGGCGGAGGCTGAGCTTCCTGGTCTCCCAAGAGGTGTCTGATTGGAAGTTTAAGCTCCTCCAGCTCACCCAGGTCTAAACATAGGTGGACAAACCAGACCAAAGTTCCCAGAGCCAGGCTTCCAGAAGCAGCTTGGGCACCCCCAGAGCCCACAGGAGCTGATAAAGAGGCAAAGAACTGGTGGGAGGCCCTGCGCATGGGTACACTGCCAGGCCCCACAAGCGGGTGAGCCGCCAGGCCCCGTGAGCCACGTAGCAAGATGTGACGTAACAGGAGAGTGACACAAGGGAGAGCCAAGACGAGATGCACCAAAAAACCAGGAACTGAGGTGGCAGAGGCAGTAGGACGCCTCTCTTCCACATCGGAGGTTCTGAGGATCGAATCCCAGTGAAGACGGTAGGAGAAGGATGAGAAGAGAGGGCAAGAAATGGACACAGAGAGTTGCCCAGTGAGTGGACACAGAAACAGCAAAAATGGAGGGGGGGCCGTAAAAATGGATAAAAGTAAATAAATAAATCCTTAAAAAATGTATAGGGGAGGAAGATACGGAGTATTGTTAGTAGTAATATTTTTACGATGCTCTTTCATGATTTGTTAACAAATGTTTCACAGCAATGCAGGGTGTTTGAGGGGGTGGTGTGATGTGTGGGAGCCCTGTATGATGTTATGCATTTTTGTTTTGTAAGTTCACGATATTTACTGGACACTTATAGTTTATGTATGTTCATGTATGAATGATATATTTCAATAAATTGTTTGAAAAAACAAATATGATTGGAACACCTCAAAAAAAAAAAAAAAAAAAGCTGGTGAGCTGGGGCTGGGCAAAGGAGTGAACCCCAAGAAGACCTTGGCTGGCCCTGCCGTGTCATCACCAGGCTTCAGGGATGAGGCACACTGGCCCTCGATGTTTCCCCTGTCAAGGGGGTCACCTTCCTGCTCCTCATGGGGCAACTGCGTCTCATCACTCAGGCCTCAACTCTGACGTTACCTCCCGTGGCAGTTTGATATTATTTATGAATTCCAGAAAGAGATATTGATTATGTTTTTAAACTGATCTTTTCCTCTGGGCATGATACCCTTTGATTGATTTAAATTTAAAGGCTTTACATTTACTTGATTAAATCAAAATTAGGGCTTTGATTTGACCACTTCATCAAGGTGTGCAGGGTTGAGTCCCCGTCCCCTGGGCGGGCTATATAAATGGACACTCAATCAAGAAAAAGAAGAACACAGAGGAAGAGAGACAGCTCCATAGACATGGTAGAGGCCCCTGGAGAGAGATGAGCCATTCACCTGGTAGTTTGCTGCTGAAGAGACCAGAACCCTGAGCAGCTAAGAAGGCCTGGAAAGAAACGAGCCCTCCAGTCTACAGCTGAGATAAGAAGAAGCTGGGCCCACGGAGCCTCGAGAGAGACAGGAAGGCTGAACCCTTGCAGACATCGCCTGCCATCTTGCTTCAACACGTGGCAACAGACTTTGGGTAAGGAAGTACCTCTTCTGGTACCTTGAGTTGGGCTCTTTAGAGCCTTGTAACTGTAAGCTTTTACCTCAAATAAATACCCTCTATAAAAACCAACAGATTTCTGGTACTTTGCATCAGCACCCCTTTGGCTGCCTAATATACCTCCCCAGCAAAGCCTCCCTGCCACTACCACTTACTTCCCACTTCATATCACTGTGTTTTATTTTCCTCTCTCCTGAAGAATGAGCACTACCTGAATCTTTATTGCTTATTTATTAACTTATGGTTTGTGTCCAACCAACACCACCCTACACACACACACACACACACACACACACACACACACTCTTACTAAGGTATAAGCTCTAGCAAACAGGGACTGTGTTTTACTCATCACTGAGTTCCCAGCACCTAGCAGAGGGCTTGGCACACAGAAGGTACTGAAATTGTTGAATGATGGATGAATGAATGAATGAATGAATGAATGAATGAGGCTCCCCTATTATGTGTCAGTTGCTCATGTTTAGAGAGGCAGGAAGATGAATGGTCAAGAGTAAAGGCTCTGGGGAGCAGGTTTAGGTCAGTGGTTGAGCACCTGCTTCCCATGTATGAGGTCCTGGGTTCAATCTCTGGTGCCTCCTAAAAAACAATAATAATAAAATAAAAGAGTAAAGGCTCTGGGGCCAGATGGCCTGCATTTCAATCCCTCCTGGGCTACCTGTATGACCTCAACAAGGCACTTGACCTCTCTGTGCCTCTGTTTTCCCATCTGTTAAGTAGGGGTAATAACAGGACCTGCTGAGTGGGTTGTGTGGGATTGCATGAGTTAATACCTGTAATGTACCTAGGACAGTGCCTGGCAAAGAGGAGACACTCAATGATCAAGAGTTATTATTATTCTCTACATCATCCCAAGAAACCCGCCAAGCCAGGTTATTTTTACCATTTTACAGATGAGGAAACAGGCTCAGAGAAGGAACATGACTTGCTCAAGGTCACCCAGCTGGAAGGAGGCAGAGGCAGGATTTGAACCCCAGCCTCTGAGGCTCAGAAACTGGAGACCTTGCCACACTGTGTGGACTGTGGGATGAGGAGCCCAAAGGAAGGCAGCCTGGGTGCTGGCCTTGGCGTTCGGAGGCTTTAGGCTCAGGAAGGGGCTGGGTGCAGCGAAAGGAAAGAGGGGTTCCTGGCCGGGGAGACTTGGTACCCCACTAGCCCAAACCCCAACGTCCCTGATTCAAGAAATTGTCTTGGCACCAGGGCTGCTCCCAGGGAGCAGTTGCAGCCTTTCATTCCTGCCTGAGGCTCCCAGCGGTACCCAAGAGCCCTGCGGCCCCTGATGCAGCTGGAAGTTACGGGGTGGCAACACCTTACCAGGAGACTCTTACAGTTTCTGTTTTTATGAACTCATTAAAATGCACACGCAAACTTTTAAGGAAACAGCACTGCAATGTAATAAGAGCTACAAATTGACGTGATTCCGTCGAGAGCTCAGTGGTCATTCTAGACGCCTCCTTGGCAAAACGGCTTTTCATCATTTTGCACCTGTGAGCAGGGGAGCGAGGGGCTGGACCTGTGGGTCTCCTCTGCCCTCTGAGCAGCTGCAGGAGCTGTAGAGTCAGAGCAGGCAGAGGCAACTGCTCAGAGTGGCCTAAGTGGGTGGGGGCGAGGGCAAGGGAGAGAGTCACCTTTCCTCCATTCACGGCCATTACTTGAGTCCCTTCATTAGAAGAGGGTGACTGGGGGAGCTTTGCCCTCCCGCCCATCATTTCTGCCATCCCTTCTCAGTCACACTGAACAAAATACTCTCTAAGCAGAAAATTTGTATTGGCTTTGCAAATCCAGCTTCAAGACAGGGTCACCCAGAGCTCCTCCTTTACGCCCCACAGTGCAGCTGCCATGAATTTGTGCTGGTTTGTATCTGTGTCTGGACCCCCAAACCTGGCTACCAACCTCTGAAATTAAAAATCTACATCTTGTGTAAATTAGACTTCATCAACATTAAAAACATTTGTGCATCAAAGGACATTATCAAGAAAGTGAAAAGACAACTTACCGAATGGAAGAAAATATTAGGAAACCACACATCAGATCAGGACTTAATATCCAGAATATATAATGCATTCCTACAACTCAACAACAGCAACAAAAAAGACAAACAATCCAATTTTTAAAAATTGGGTCAAGGGCTTAAATAGACATTTCTCTGAAGAAGATATACAAATGGCCAATAAGCACAAGAAAAGATGCTCAACATCTTTAGTCATTAGGGAAATGCAAATTAAAACCACTTTATACCCACTAGAATGGTTAATAGTTTAAAAAAAAACAAAAAACCCAGATAATAATAAGTGCTGGTGAGAGTGTGGAGAAATTAGAACTCTCGTGTATTGCTGGAGGGAATGTAGAATGATGTAACCACTGTAGAAACAGTTTAAAGTATCCTCAAAAAGTTAAACATAGAATTATGATATGTCCTGGCAATTGCACTTTTAGGAATATACCCCAAGAATTGAAAGCAGGGACTCAAATGGATACTTGTACACCAATGTTCATTGCAGCATTATTCATAGTAGCCAAAAGGTGGAAGCAACCTAAGTGTCCATCAGCAGTGAATAAAGAAACAAAACATGGTCTAGCCATAAAGTAGAATATTATTGAGCCGTAAAAAGGAATGAAATCCTGATACATGCTACAATGTGGATGAACAATTAAAACATTATGCTAAGTGAAATAAACCAGACACAAAAGGACAAATATTGTATGATTACACTTATACGAAATATCTAGAATAAGCAAATTCGTAGAGACAGAAATTAGGTTAGAGGTTACCAGGGGTCTAGGGGAGGGGAAATGGGGAATTATTGCTTAATGGCTATTCTGTTTGAGGTCACATAAAAGTTTTAGAAGTAGATGGTGGGAAGCAGGTATGGCTCAATCGATAGAGCTCCCGTTTATCATATGGGAGGCCCCCTGTGAGGGCAGGCCGGCCCGTGCAGCGTGGTGGGCTGATGCAACAAGACCTCACAGCAAGGGGGAGATAAGCAGACACAGAAAAAACACACAGCAAATGGACACAGCAAACACAAGCAGCAAGGGGGGGATAAATAAATAAATAAATAAATCTTTACCAAAAAAAAAAAAAAAAAAAAAATTAGATGGTGGTGGTGATAGCCCGAGGTTGTAAAATATAATTAATGCCCTAAAAATGGTTTGAATGGCAAATTTACATTTATATGTCACTACAATAAAACACATTTTTAAAAAATCCACCTCTGATGCATGCCAGAGGCAGGAACACAACAGAACAGTAAATGTTTGTTGAAGGACTGAGTGACCTACAGATACGCATATATGGAAGCTGCAGCTGGGGAGATGGCTGCAGTGAGGGTGGGGCACTGAAGGCAGGGGCGCCCCAAAGAGCCAGTGTCTGTCTCTGGCTGAGGAGACTGAGGAGGGGGTTCAGAAGAGATGGCCTGAGAGGGGCACAAGGGGGACTCGCAGAGCAGAGCACTTCAAGGCACCAGTAGAGGGCTCCCGTGAGCAGGGCAGGAATGGGTCCATGTGCTGGGCTGAGGAATCAGAGATGGTCTTTTCTGGATGGACTTGAAGCGGAAGTGAAGACTCCTGATGGAGTCGTAACTGTCGTAATGACAAACGACAGGAGAACACGTATGAGCTTGATTTTCTCCATTCTTTCCTGCTACGTGCTACCGAGGATGCTGGCTTAGCTGGCTGAACTCTCTTCACATCCCGCCCATCTCTGAGGAACCCCCTACCTTACTTGATAGACCTGAGTCTTTCTGATGGAGACCTGGGAAGAAAGTAGGGGAATGTTTAAAGAGGTTTTGGAGGTCTCATTTAATCCTCAGGACATACTGTTTCAGTAAGTGTTATTCCCATTTCAATGATGTGGACTCGGGGCTCAGAGAGGGAGCTAACCTGCCCACAGCACACAATAGTGGAGGGTCCAGGAGGGTCCAGGAGGGGCCCACACTCACTAACCACTCTGCTCTCTGCTTTGAGCCATTGTTGTATGAGCTGCACAAAAGGGCCCACTGATTTCTCACTTTTCCAGAGAGAGGCAGGTACTGGACCTGGCTGGCAGTTTGTCCACCCTCCTGCAGGCACACCGCCACTGCCCTGCTCCCACCCAATTGATGGATATTTAGGTTGTTTCCCATGTTTCCCACATGCAAGTGTTTTTGTTTGTTTGTTTGTTTGTTTGTTTTCAGGGGAGAGCGCGAACGCAGTCCCCCACTACCACAAATTATGCAGTCGAGTTTCCCGCATTTGGGGAAACCGCAGGGGTCAGCACATCTGGAGTGCGATGGATAAGCCTTGCCCTGGGAAAACCACCTTCATGATCATGGTATCTCCCCTGCCAGGTAAGTATGCTGCAAGTGTTTTTTTTTGTTTTATTTTTAAAGATTTACTTATTTATTTATTTATCCCCCCCCTTGCTGCTTGTGTTTGCTGTGTCCATTTGCTGTGTGTTTTTTCTGTGTCTGCTTATCTCCCCCTTGCTGCGAGGTCTTGCTGCATCAGCCCACCGCGCCGCACGAGCCGGCCTGACCTCACAAGAAGGCCCCAGGAAGCGAACCCGGGGCCTCCCATATGGTAAACGGGAGCTCTATCGATTGAGCCACACCCACTTCCTGCAAGTGTTTTTGAAGAATAGATTCCTAGAGGTGAGATTGCTGGTTCAAACCACATGCACTTTTCAAGTTTTTATAGATACTACAAAGTTGCCCTTCAAAATGCTGTGTCAATTTTAACTCCTAACAATAATCTGTGACAACGCAAATGTCCCCATACCTTTGCCACCACTGGGTGCTGATATTTAATTTGTATCAGTGTGAGAGAGAGAAAAAAAATACTACGTTTTCATTTCAGTTGGCAATTCCCTGAATACCATATCTGAAGTTAAGCATCTTTAAAAAGGATTTCCTTTATGGCCTTATACTTGGACAGTTTTTCAGAATATTCCATTTGTGGTTGAAAGAATATTTAACCTCTGTTAGTTGAGCAGAAAATTGTAAAATTGTGTGTGTGCATGCATATGTGTATGTGAGTATGATTAGATCAAGCTCATTATTTGTTTTATTTGAATCTTCTTTTTACTTATTTCTGTGTACTAAGACACTGAAGATCTGGTTTTCTCTACTTGTAATTCTATAAGGTTTTTGTTATATATATTTTGCAGCTATGATTTAAGTGTAACAAAAATGATGATTATTTGTTATTTATGGATTGCTTCCTTTATCAATATAACATCTCTCTTTGTATTATTAAATCCTTTGGGCTTAAATTCTATTTCATCTGAATTTAATGTTATAATCTTTCCTTGTTTTTATTAGCATTTTCATTCCATTAATTTCATTTTTCCTAGATCACTTCATTTAGATTTGTCTCACATAAAGAGCATATGGGTGGAGTTTGCATTTTTATCTAACTAGTCTTTTTCTTTTAATTACTAAGTTTAGCTCATTCACATCTATTGTGATGACTAATATTATTAGAACTGTTCATACCATTTTATTTTTGTTTTCTATTTATTATGCTTGCTTCTTTCACCTTTTCCCTAAATTTTGCTATACCAATTAAATTTTCTTTGTTAGTTTTTTCACCTTTTGAAATATGTAACTAAAGTTATATTTTAAAACACAATCTGTATTTATGTTCCCCCCAGAGTAAGTCAATCAGCACACTTTCTTCTACTCTACCTACCACTTCCCCATATTACTATCACCTAGAAATTTCATCCATGATTAATTTTATTTATTTTCCTTAAAGTATAACATACATACACAGTCATCTGCCCAAATCATAAGTACACAGCGTGATGAATTTTTATGAGGTGAACACATCTGTGTAAATACTACATAGATCAGTGTGCAGAATATCACTAGAACTCCAAAAGTCTCTGTTGAGTCTTCTTCCAATCATTTCATCCTACCACAGGACAACCACAATTTTGACTTCTATCATCATCAATGAGTTTGTCTAGTTTTTCAACTTGCTATATACGAAATCATAGTATCTATTCTTTTATTACTGGCTTCTTTTGCCCAACATTATGACCTCTCCACAAAACTGTATATAGCAGGAATACTTTTCTTGCACTGTAAGGATTCCATTCTACGACTTTATCACAATTTATCTATTCTACTGTTAATGAACATTTGTGTTGGTGCCAGTTTGGTGTCTTATGAATAAAGCTGTTCGGAATATTCTAATATCTTTTGGCACACCCACCTATGGATTCCTTTTAGATATATACCCAGGAACATAATTTCTGGGTCTTTGGGCATGTATATTTATTTAGCAATTGTACATACTCTCGGTTTTCCAAGAATTGTAACCACATTGTTATTTAAAATTTAGTCAACACTTACTTTTGTAAAAAATAGCTTTTACTGTTTTTTGTGTTTTTTTTTTTGTTACTATTATTTCTTGTACCCATTTCTTTTGCTTGTCTTTATTTTTCTTCTTGCTAGAATGCATCTTCTGGTATTTAGGTTGTTTTTAGAGAGTATTTGTGGGTCTTAAAACATTTGGGTGTTTGCATGTCTCAAAATGTCTTTATTTTCTCCTCAAGATGAATGAAACCTTTGTAATAATTTGTCTGGGTATATAATTATAGGTTCCAAGTGATTCTCACGCAGAAATTTGAAGTTATTGCTCCATTATATTGTCCTTCTCTTGATGGGCCTTTTCAGTCTTGGTGTTCATGCATTTCTTCTGTTTGGAGAGAAATTTCTCCATAATTTCTTAGAAAATAGCTTCCCCTCCATTCTTTCTATTCTCTCTTCCTAGATCTCCTTGATGGCTTTTGCAATTTCTCTGTCTATCTTCCATCCTTTCATGTCTTTGTCCTATGTCAAGTTCAGGGATAATTCCTCAGTTAGATTCTCCTGATTATCAATTTGATCTTCAGCAGTATTCATTCCACTTTTCAACTTATCTATTGAAATCTATTTTCCCCCTAATTTAGCAATCAAGTTTTTAATATCCTTAATTCATTTTTTTATGAAGGCAATATCCTTGGGCATCTCGCCGAAGTCATTAATTATACTTACTCAAAATTCCTGTTCTGCTTTCTCTATTAACTCAGATGCCTCAGATACATTCTTCTGTTGATTGCATTTGTTGACTTTCATAATGTTATTATTTAGAGAACATGATGGATGGGCTTCCTATTACTCATACTCAGATTCTCAAATCATTCCACAGACTGTTAGCAGCACTCATGCTAAAATGGAGATTTATCAGAGGTTGCTCACTTGAGTTGTGTCTGGGAGGATAATGGCAGCCTTCTAGTGATTTTGACTCAGAACTAAATACCCCTTCCCTTCCACTCTTCCTTCTCTTCACGCTCCCAGGCACCCCTCACCACTGCTCCAAAATGGTAACTTGTTGAACCTTCTTACTGGCTGATTTGGTGGGCCCTATTGGAGAACTGATTGGTGGGTCCTTGGGAGTCAAAACTAGGTTGAGATATACTCGCTTTGGGGAGAAAGAAGAGGAGAAAGCTGGAAAGTGTCAAGACGCCTTGAATGTGCTAAGGGTTTACCCAAGAAAATTAAATCATTGACCCATCCAAGATGCAGCAGCAACTATAAAGGAAAAACTGAGCCAGGGTGACAAACCAGCATGGAGACAAGCAAGTGTGGTCCCAGGCGGCTCTGGTGAGTGGTGTTGAGTGTTGACCTTTCTGGGCCATTGGGGGATCTCAGTGAATAGGTTCAGGGAGGGATGGACAAAGACTTCCAGCCCCAACCCCATTCCCAAAGGATAGGTCTCTGGAATCCATAATTCCTGGACTTCCAAGTCTTTCTTTTTCTGTTTTTACATGAGAATCGGGCCTGTCTTTTTTCCCCTGCGGTTGAGATAATAATCCCCAACTCACAGACTTTGTAAATGAAGAAAACTCACGACCATCCTCCAAGCCCAGCCTTGATATCTTTGCAATTTAGAATCTCTGTCTTGTGTGTGTTATAAACGTCTCATCTGCCAGACCTAAGAAATTCGCCTGCACTCCCTGAATGGTTGCGTTTTCTTCCCTGCGCCCATAGCTATCCCTCATCATAACTTGACAAAAAAGAGGCACTTTGAGGCCTGTTTTATAGGTTTTCCATTCTACAGGTTTTCTCCCCATTACAATCATCTGTCAGATTCATAAAGCAATAGTATGTACGCTTTCCTGTTGGTTGATTTTATTTATACACTAATTCTTGTAGCCGTTAAAAACAAGAAGAAAACCAAGGCAGAGAGGAGCACACTCTGACTTTCTCTCAGTAAATTCTCACCTGTGTCATGTATCACAGTTTAAGGTTGAAAAGCACAAATAATGCTGCAAGGTAAATAAATATTCGGATATAACCCCCGGAATTTTAAAAATCAACAAGCACAGGTCTCTTCAATTAGACACTGGAACTTACAGAAACCAGTTGTAGCTCCCATAAATCTTACTCTGCATCTTTAACCAGCAGACGATGCCTCTGCTGTTGAGAAATAAAATAAATTCTTGTTGGTGAAATTGATTCCTGCAAGTGAATAGGAACCAAATCTGAAGCACTGGCTCCAGTTTTATGGGGCCATTACCCAGTCCCTGGGAGGAGAGAGGAGAGAATGAGAGCTTGGAAATGGAGCCCTGTGGGTGATTTTCCTCCCAGGTGCACAGATCTCTTCTGTCATTGCAGCCAACTCTGTCACCTCCTGGTCGTGTCCCTGAGAAATCCATTCCAATGAAACGAGGCAGCTTCATGTAGCTATTTCACAGCAGGAAGGCAGCCGAAAGGATGCGGCCTCAACGATATCGACCTCGTTCACTCTTTTAATCTGCCCGCTTTCCGGAGCCAAGGAGCCTATCTCCAGCTCCTGGATGCTGAAAGCGCACACATGTTTTCAGAGGAAGAGTCAGGCACTGACATGGAAGGAGGGGTGGAGACCAAGGAGATGATGGCTTATGCTGCCTCTTGTCTGTTATTTTATTTTTTGAATCTGAAATAAAGTTTACTTTTTCCTAAAGGAAAAAAAGGGAGGGAGATGACTACACCAACCGTACCCTCAAAGACCCTTACCATGCCCAGACCCTGGCCAGGCCGACCTTTCCCCTGCTTTTCATTTCATTCCTACCGCAGAAATGCACACAGCGTCGACCAGGTGCTAGTGAGGCCTTTGCACTGATGACACTATGGTGAAAATTCCCCGCCCTCATGGAGCTTCCAGGCTCAGGGTGGGAGGTGGCGAAAAACATCAATCAGAGAATTGCATGCATCTAGCATTACAATATGGTAAATGCGATGAAGGGAAATCAGAGTGGGCACTGAGGATGCACAACCCGGCAAAGGACTTCAGTGGGAGTTGGTAGGAGGTTTTGGGCCCAAGCTGTCTGCAAAAGGGGAAGGGTACTGGGCCCTGGGCCTGGCTCTCAGGGGCCAGGACACCTCCCTGCCCTCTGGGGAGAGCCGGTATCCCAGGCTGGTGGCCTCCAGGCTGTGGAGGGTGTCCCAGGCTGTCTTGCTCACATCCTTCTCACATTCTTCCTACTCTTCTCTTGCTTTAACCCTTCTCCTTCCAGGGATGCTGTCCTCTCTCCCCACTTCCACCTCTGCATCCCGGCTAGCTGGCTTACTAACATGTGGACTCCACCAAGTCACAGCTTCTCTGGGCCTCCATTGTTTCCTCTGTCAAAAGGGGATAATCAAAGTAGCTCAAAGGCAATCAAAGGGTTGCTGTGAGTTCTCCCTGAGTGAATGCATGCAAAGCAGTTAGCATGCTGTTTTTTGTTTGTTTGTTTTTTAAATCATTCCCTTCTTATAACAATGCCTTTAGAACTTTTCCCACGTCACCTCTGTCCATATGCCTTCCTGCGCAGGATGGCGGTTCCTTGCCATTGATCCTGATGCGCATCCACTAAGACAGGGGTTCTTGACCTTTTTTTGTTCCACGGACCCCCTTTGCCAGTCAGATGAAAACCACAGACTCCTTCTCAGAATGTAGCAGGAGATAGTTTTATGACACTCAACATGGGCATGGCTTTAAATTAAATAACGTTTTTTCAAATTTTCAAGTCAAGCTGCCAGACCCCCTGAAATCTTCCCACATGCCCCCACTGGTTAAGAACCCCTACTCTAAGAGGAGAACTGCCTTTTCCTTTGCATTACTCTGTGCCAACCACAAGCATTTTTGCTCCAACCTTTATAATTTACAATGCTTGTTTATATCTGCCATCTCAGTGAACCCGCGTCGTTGGCGGCGCTTGGTCACTGTTGGTGGCCGAGTGACAGCGGCCCAGAGGCGCGTGGCCGGCTTCCCTTTCACGCCCCGCGCAGGTGGCGCCCATGGAAAGCACCACCCAGGGAACCGAGCCTCCGAAAAAGGCCTTTCACCGTCTATCTTCCCGAGAAGCCACAGTGCCACCCAGTGGCCGGCTTCAGAAGTGCATCGCCGTGACATCTCCCTGGGAGAATTTACCCTCCATCTCGTTCACGAGGCTACCTGACCTGCGATAAAGAAAACGCATTCCCCGCTTTACTGAAAGTGGAAAGGGAGGACGCATGGAATTCACTGAATTTACTCAAGAATCTTTTGATGCCAGGCCCTGGGGAGGCAGAAAAGATGGCGTTCTCTTCTCGTGGAGGCAGGATGCTTCAACCTCCCACATCAAAGTGTATTTATCAGTCATAGAAGTTCCCTGAGCTTTTGATGCCCAGAGTTTTTATGGGAGTCTCATTAGGTAAGCATGATTGATGGATTCAGTTCCCTCGTGGTTGCACGCACTCTCCCTATCCACCCCCCCACCCCCGCCGGAAATGAAGTGGCTCAAAGGGCTCAGAGTCCCAATCCTGAGTCATTTCCTTGTCATAAACTCTCAGGTGTGTGTCTGGCCGCCGCACTGGATGATGAAAGACACTCTGACTGCGTAAAATCCCAAAGATTTAGAGGCTCTTACCCAAGAACCAGGAGACAAAGACGAGCCAAGTTCTTCACAATACAGAATTTGAAGAGTGAAGGCATGCAAAGCAGTTAGCACACTGTGGTGTTTTTTTTTTTTTTTTTTTTAATCCTTCCCTACTTATAACAAAATCTTTGGAACTTATTCCTCTTTACAGCTCTCAACACACCTTCCTGCCAGGATGGTGGTTCCTAGCCGCCAACAGTTTGGACAGGGAAGGTTTCATTCACGACTGAGATGCAGAATTCCTGTCAATCAGAGTAAGCCAAATGCTGTGACTGGGTGCATTGGCTGAGCTTCTTGCGTTCCTATTCTAGCACTCAGTAGAGCCGGCCTCATGGGGAAGTCCTCTGGTCTGCCAACTCCCTATTCCCTGGGATCTCCTAGGGCTAAGGCAGCTTGGGGGCTCCTTTGCTAAGCCCTTCACAGCCATCTCTCCTGCCTCTCCCAATGGCAGAGCCCCAGGGCTTGGCATCAGGGGATTCTTGAGTAAATTCAGTGCATCCCAAAGCATTCTCCCTTTCCACTTTCAGCAACGTAGCAGCCGCGGGGACGCGCGTTTTCTTTATTACTAGTCAGGTAGCCTCGTGGACGAGATCACTTCACCCAGGGAGATGTCATAGCAGGCATTTCCAAAGATGGCCACTGAGTGGCACTGCGGCTTCTTGGGAAGATAGACGGCGAAGGGCTCCTTTCAAGGGAGCTGCTCAGGTTCAAGATTCCCTAAGTACCTCTTCTGATGAGGGCCACCTGCCTGCGCACGTGGCCGGGGGGTTAGCAAGAGGGAAGCCCAGCCACGTGCCTCTTGACCACCTGAGGGATGGTGGGAACCCCCAAACTTGTAGCCACTTGGTCACAAGTGCAGATGGCCTGAGAGAGTCAGGATTATATTGTAATTAATAACAAAAGCAAATGAAGTCGAATGCAAACCCCCAGGGCTGAGGAGAGGTAGGTGTCCTCACCTGGGCTCTACCTGTGCAGGGCCAGGGCCTCAGCCACACCCTGTGTAGGAACCTGTGGCTGGTACGGCCATGAACAGGTCTGCTGCTGGCCACACCCTGCCCGCCCCTGCCAGAGAATCCCCCCTCTGGGGTCATTGCCCCTCTTGACTGCCAGGAGATCTCAGGTGAGGGCCCATCAGTCTTTATGAGAGATTTCCAATAAGAGAAAGGCTCAGAGCCCTTTTTCCCAGAAGCTTCCTGGTCCCTGTGCAAATAGGCCATCCCCTCCTGCCTGGCTTGGTACATTAAGGACTCTTTGGAGGGGCAGGCATTTCTGTGCCAAAGAGAGTAAGAGTCCATTTATCCCGTCTCTTGAAAAAAAAAAAGCAGTGTCTATTCACCTCACATTTATATAACTTAAGGAAAGCACTCAAGAGATAATAAGACGAATCTGTTCCAAGGTGACTTAAGGTCTCCATTCATATACAGGGGAGCAGCTGGCATAATTTTAAGGTTCCACCTGAGCAGACACTTCCATTACCCTCAGAGCCTCCAAGGCTGGTTTCTGGAAAGATCAGCTCCAGGAGAGCTGAGGGGAGGGGCTAGTTCTTCCTTCCCTTGAGAGCCTCAGACTGATCCCTCTGTTGCCGCTATACTTTGGAGGAGGAGGGCGAGTCTCCCCCTCCCATATTCTGCTCCAATGATGGACTGAATTCCACTTTTGTGGTATCCCATAGCTCAGGTGAGCTCTGCTGGGACTATCAAAAGAAATAAACACAACAGTGTCTGAACTGCCCAGTAGGCCTCGACTTCTGAGCTGGAGAGCAGTCCATCCATTCAGGCCCAAGGCCCAGAAGAAGGGGAAAGAGACCTCAAACCATCAAAAGAGCTACCTTTTTTGTTATTAATACCTTTTAAAAATTCTTATTTTTCCTCCATTTGTGGTTGATGGCAAAACTAGCCCTGATTTTTCGTTCATCATGATACTGAGCAAATGTAAGTTCCTTGCTTCACCTTATAGACCAATTTCTGAGACACTGGGGTTTCAGAGAAAGAGTTTATTTGTTTGCGCAAGCAAAGGAGGTCAGTCGCCTTAGATGCCCCAAAAACTGCCTCCTGGAATTGCATTAATTTTGATATTTTATAACATCAGGATGCTAATGAATAATTAGGGGTAGAACTGGCACAGGTTCCTTCATTAATAAACATTAAGGGGCTGAACAGGATGGGGGTGGGTACCAAACCAAGGTGAGTCACAAAGTTACAATCATTATCAGAGAGCAAGGATCTGGGGGAGGGGGGTACCAAAAACAAAAGGTCAGTTACAAGGTTTTAATGGTTATTAAACAGAGGATATTAAACAGAGGAAGTTGGAGTGGTCACCCTTTCAATAGAAATGTTCATATACAAAGGTCAGATCCACCTGGAATAATCATCATAATGGCAGGTAGAAGTGACCATATACCAGGGTAAGATCATCACAATCAGGTCTTTAGGTGGAAATGACCTTATACAAGTGGTGAGATCAGTCTAGCCACTTTCAGATATCAACCTTTGGCTATTTTATAATTTACTGGAAGTAGAAAGGCATCTATATAATGATTTAGTATTCATCTTAACACTCGGTTACAATCCCTGTATCCGTGCTCTTAGCAATGGGTTTGTGCAGGTCTTCCCATTAAGAATGGAGTCTATTTCCCCACCTCTTGACTCTAATGAGCTGGCACTGTGGCTTGTTCAAGTCAACAGAATGTGAAGGGATGCTTCTGAGCCTAACCTTCAAGAGGCCTTGCATGTTTTCTCTCTCTGTCATCTCTAGATCAGCCTGCTGTAGGACAAGAGGCCACCAGGAGTTGAGTGAGTCAGCCCAGTTGTCCTAGCCGGGGCTCCAGCCATGCTAGAGACCCCAACCAAGATCAGCAAAGCCTGCTGGCTGACACACAGCTGACATGCAGCTGACACTTGAGTAAGCCCTGCTGAGCCCAGACTCGAGCCATCATGCTACATGCAGTTGTTTGAAGCCACTAAGTTTTTTTTTTTTTTTTTTT